>JAXQQM020058608.1:0-41470 GCA_034641835.2 Pinus albicaulis | reverse complement strand
ATCACTAGTAAAAAATGATGAAATTAATGACTAGGTGACTAAAAAAGTTAGTCACCGCAATTATTTCAAGTGAATTACTACTAAATTTGAGCAATTTTAAGTGACCGAACTAAAAATGACGAACTTAAATGACTAATTTAGTCTAGGAATAAAATATACGACTAGATAATAGGTGACTAAACTAAAAGCGACTAACTTAAATGACTAATTTAGTTTAGGGATAAAATATATGACTAGATAATAAGTGACTAAACTAAAAGTGACTAACTTAAATGACTAATTTAGTCTAGGATTAAAATATATGACTAGATAATAAGTGACAAAAGTAATAATGATTAATGTACATGACTATTATAGTCCAAGAATAAAGACATGACCAAATAACGAGTACAAAAAGTATATGAATTAGTCATTTATGTGAGTAATTTTTAGTTGTGTCACTCCATAAATATAAAATTGCAATTTTGATACCGAAGTGTTACATTTCACTACAGGGGTCTCTGAATCCATTTTCAATGTTGAATTTAGAGACAAAACAGGTGGTCTCACCCTGACTAGGTTTGTTGACTAAAATTTTAACCAGATGACAAAAATACAAAAGAGAGACTAGGGACATTCTCCATAAACGGTTGGGCCAGACGCACCAAAACAAAGATAAAACATAAAGAACACTAGATAGCATACTAGTTGTACGACGTGATGGATGCAGGGTTGTCCGACGCTGTTCCTGGAGGCAATGGAGGAAAAAAGTCACATTGAATGTGCCCTTCAAAGTGCGCCAACCAAGTGTCCATCTTTTTTACTTTCTCATGAGTGAGTTGATTTTGGCCTCGCCAAACCACTACCAGTCTCTTTCGGACTTGGCATTGTAAATAGTTCATTTGGTCCAATGTTGCCATCTGCTCTACATGCTCCTCAAACACATGGACTTGCATAAATTTTGGTGGGTAGCAACCATTAGTAAGTCTACACATTTACAATTTTACCCCTACACAAGTGTTGATAAGTCTTAGTAAATATGTTTAGTTACATCTTATTCCTATCCATTTTATGCATAGACTTGCTTAAATGATGGGAAGTAAAGGATGGTAATATGTTATTTACTTCCTTCAAAGCTTAAGATTGAAAAATCACTACAAAAATATCTAAAAATAACACATCAGTTATATTACAACCATATCCATAAATTATGGCATAAAATATGTGAGTGAATCCACATGACATTATCTTCTCTAAATGTTGTAATAAGGCCAAATTACCATCCAATCAAATGTTTGAAAAAATTCCTAATAATATTGAAAAATATTTATTTATTTTTCAAAGTTGAACATTACAAGTCAATACTAAACTAATAGTTTTCAACAAACAAATCGTTTACTAGAGCCCTCCCTTCTCCCTTGGTAGAGACTAATAAAGCATTGGACAACTTCTAAAATATTATGGGTTGAAAGAATTTGTCATCTTTATGACACCAAGAAAGTTTTAAATAAATATTACTCTCTTGAAATGTCCTAGACACACCCACATTAGATCACAATTCAAACTATCATTATTTTAACTTTTTAATTCATCACAATTATAAATTTAGAAATACTTGTCTTTTTTATATATAGTTTTTTTTTACAATAAAAAATTAATTATATTTATAAAAATATAAACTAAATATTTAAACCCAAGATACCTACCATTATTTTAACTTATTAATTCATCACAATTATAAATTTAGAAATACTTATTTTTTTATATATAATTTTTTTACAATAAAAAATTAAATTATATATTTAAAAATTTAAACTAAATATTTAAACCCAAGATACCTACCATTATTTTAACTTATTAATTATTTTAACTTATTAATTCATCACAACTGTGAATTTAGAAATACTTATCTTTTTTATATATAATATTTTTTTTACAATAAAAAATTAAATTATATATTTAAAAATATAAACTAAATATTTAAAACAAGGATACCTACCATTATTTTAACTTATAAATTTAGAAATATTTATCTTTTTATATATAATTTTTTTTTTAAAATGAAAAATTAAATTATATATTTAAAAATATTAACTAAATATTTAAACGGAGGGTATCAATGTACCAATGAAACACAACTTTTACACTAAACTTCCCAAAAGGGTGCTCTCTTTACAACTCTGTACACCCACTCAATTCTAGTCCACATCAAAGAGCACAATCCGTGGGAAGTCAATTCCAGCCCACATGAAAAATCACAATGCGCGGGAAGAAAATTTGCAAACACAAAGAAGAGGGCACACTGAGCGGGAAGAAAATATACAAACATAAAGAAGAGAGCACACTGCAGCAAATTCCTGGAGTCCTCTTACTGTCAATTTTTCCTTCATATTCTCCTCGGCGACCGCCCCGGTTCAGAATTGCCTTGGAGCTTCTTCCGCCAAATTTAGAGGTAAGACGACTCCCATTTGCCCTGAACAACAATCCATAAGACGAAGAGGTTGCAGGATTTGATTATCACAAAATTATAATCAAGTCGGATTGCCCCGAAGTGGAGATTTTGTTTATATCTAGTTCTAATCTTTCTTATTTCTTGATTCAAATGCAGGAAAAGAATCTTGGGAAATGCAGGAAAAAGAATCTCCAGAAAAAGACGCACCACTTTCCAGTGGATTTGTAACAGAAAGCCGTGGCAGGGATCAGGCACAAAATGGAGCAGTTCCATCAGGACCACCACTGGATTTCGTTCCATCAATTCCTGCCAAAGAGCCCAATTCCCGTGCCGACTGGAGAATCCCTCTAGAACAAGTAAGTATGCAAGAACCCAATTTTGTTTCTTTTTGAATATCGGTTCAAATCCCGTTTTGAAGTGGCCTGGATAAATTCCCATCTAAATTTCAGTAACTTTTTGAATCAGTCATCTGTTATGTTATGCAATTTGAATTTTTCCCAACATAATAGTCAGTGGGAATTACCTTAGAAGTTCTACCGCTGGTTATGTTTAGATAAATTGCTTAATCATAATGTACCAAGTTATGGTGAATCCCTGAGCTGGAGTTATTAAAGCAAAGTTTCCTCATAAGAATAATGTAGCAACTCATCATAGTGAAATTATTTTACATTATTAGAGGCAAAATTGCCTAGCACCCCAACCCCCCAAGAATGCAAGACATTTTCTATGTTATTGTTTTTAAGATATCCATCTGCAAAAACCTGGATATATGAAAATAATTTCAAGCGGATTAACATGGAAAATGTCTTGCCTTTCCTAGGTATCCAAAGCTTTTGCAGCCAATTATGCTAACATGCCATACTTCTGCACACAATTATTGTAATATGCCAAATGTTTGCATCATTTTATGTTAAGAGAAATGAAAATCAAATATGTAAGCTGTTCCTAGCAACAAAGTATAAGAGCAAGACACTCCTGAAGTGGATTTTCTGTTTGGAGCTGGTGAAACTTAGGGCTCAAACCTAATTCCATGCTTATTAGGTATTCATGTTCTAACTTTGTCTTGGAAAGCCACTCATAACTTTTGATCAATTCCATCCATGCTCTTAGAATTTTTCTCATAGTAGTCTTGGCGCTCCGAGGCATTGATGAATGGATCGTTCTACATTGATGTGTCTTCTCTAACTAGTGACGAAACTAGTAATAATGGTAGCATTAGGTCAAGGCATTAATGCAAATGAGGAAAAATAACGAAGTAGAACTAAATATCTGCATGCACTAGCACTGCTTGACCACTCGTCAAGACAAAACTGATGCATTGGTACCGCTTGACCACTCGTCAAGACAAAACTATGGCTATCTGCATGTACTGTCACTGCTTGATTGCCTTCATCTACTGGCATCACTTACCATCTGCATCTACTACCATTGCTTGACTTATACTGCCTCATTTATTGTTGTTGTTATAGGCTATGGATATTTTGGTTGTGATGGTCTATCTCTTTGTATTGCTCATTGTTTCTTGTTGTGAAGGTCATGAATGCTTCCTAAATGATTCCTAATTAGTTTTCCACAAGCCAGAGCCTTCTGCTATCTTGACCTATGCTTACCGTAAAGGATATATTCTCGTAGAGGATGTATTCTCGAATAAGGAAGCGCTAAGCTGCTCCCATACTGCTGCATCCAACATGGACTCAGTGAAATTGAATTATTCAATCCCTGTAGCAGCTTACTTTGAAGCTTTTGAATCATGTGTAGCATAGAACATCTGAAGCAAAAATTGATTTTAGGTATGTACTATCATTTAAATGTTTGTTTTACCCATGTATAATCCCTTATTAGAACATCACTATAGTCTGCAAAATGGTTCACGCCTCCACAAATGGAAAGAATAATTGTGGCTAAGTGAAAATGGGCAACAAATGGAATCCAAATCACATTGATTATCATAGTTTTTAAAAGATGAATATATTTGAGTATACATATTTTCTATTTTTGGAAATTTCAACAATGCCATGATAAAAAAGATTAAATTGTAAGTTTAAAAAATATTACATAGAAGTTGCAGAATATATATTTGATTTTAAATGGAGTACATATGGTTGAACTGGCACAATTTAATACTCTGGGCATGAACACAATTGTGCTAATTTAATACTCTGGGCATGAACACAATTATCAGGGCATGAATACAATTCGAAAACATTGAAATAGATGATCAAGAGAAACTAAACCAACACACACTTTTTTTGTTTAATCAATAAGTAAGATTAATTGGTATGAGCTTCCATTTATCATTATTCAATGATTGATATCCTTACCTCATGTTGCTTGCTATTTGGTTGGTGCATGCATTCTTTCGGTGCAACAATCAACAACTTTCACGATGGGGTGGGGTGCGCCTAGCCTGTTGGAGGTAAGCTTGTTGTTATATCATTAATAAGAATGACTGCCCAGTGTCATGACCTGTTTCACAAAAAGCGTGCCTTATTGAAGATCTTGCCTTGGGGTCCTGTTACCTAAACTGAGTCTAGTTTGAAAGGATCCTACCTACTTCACCAAAGCCTATTCTAATACGATTCCGCCTAAAGGAGGTCCTTCTAACAATGGGCAATATTAAGTATGGTGTATGGATCCCCCACTTCGGTGATGAGGCCTATTTTCAGTAAGGGTTGAGTTCGGAAATAAGATTTTTCCTTAATAGATGAACTGGGCGAGAATGTTACTTTCACTCCGGGAGTATGGGCTAGGTGGAGAGGAAGATAAAGGTCACTTTCCCACTAGCAACATTCTAGCTTCGGGTTAACTCATAGTCTACAACCAGCTATTTTGTTTGGACCTTCCAAATCTCCCTTGCCTTCCAATTCTCGCAACTTCCTTCTCTCTAGATTACTGGAGGTCAATTTGTTTTATTATCCCTGTGCTAGTAACTGCATAGGGGCACACAGATAGCAATGCCAAAAGCCACGCAACCAACACTATGTATCGGAAATCAATTAGTTTTATTATCCTCGTGCTAGTAACCATGTAGGGGCGCATAGATAGCAATTCCAAAAGCCACAACCAACACTATGTACCATAAATAAATTTTTTTTATTCTTCCCGTGCTAGTACCGCGTAGGGGTGCATAGATAACAATGTAAAAAGCCACACAACCAACACTATGTACCTGATAATTGCCCATCCTTCACATGCGCAATTGAAAAAATCTATATACCTGATAAACCCTCCAAAAATGCACTGGCAACGATGAAATTTGATATATTCACACTGGTTATCATGATTCAAGTGTCATTTTTCTACTCTAAAAGGAGTGTTGTCTTCATCCTCCATAGCTGACACCATGAGGTCATCTTGTTTTACTTCTAAACAAGTTGCAGCAAGGATACGACTGACTTCCAAGGGACTTTTTTCCAGATAATGGCCTGCTTCTGAGGCATTTTCATTTAGAATTCTTGAGAGTATATGAATGAACTGAATTTTGAGCCCTTACCTATTCATTAACGCAAATCATTGTCAGACATGGGTTCATTCAAAGGTTGTACCAGTAAGCGAGGTGGATGATCCAAGTATGGTAATGAATGGAGCACTCAATGGACACGTGAAATGCATGCAAGCTCCAACTCAAGTCTTTTCCTTCCATCATTTTGTATAATAATAGACAAAAATTACTTGCAAGGTGCCACGTTATATGCCTATCTCATATCCCTATCTGAAAAAATAATTGGCAATTCACTAAAAGTTATCCAATACACCAAAAATCACATAAGGTCAAACATAGATATACATCTTTATGATTGCAATACTTAGGCCATTAAACGAAACATCCATAACAAATGTTGAAGCCTCCCCATAAAATTTATACAATGGATGGGTTCTCCTACTCCCTGCCATTAAATGAGAAGTAATGATTTCTGTCATGGATGGGCACTATTAAAATACAGGTAAACCATCTAAATTAAAAATAAACTCTTATTAGGATAACAATGATGTGGGAGCTTTAAAGGTTGTAACATCCACTCTTCAGGTCTCCTCCAAATAAACTAACAAACTCATATTTTCTTCTGCAAGACAAAAGTAAAATGTGTGGCGATGCTATTACCGGTAGAAAGACAAAAGCACAAGGTGAAGCTGCCTCATAAAGCTGTAGCGTATAATTATAAAACACATGTAAAAATCCTACCACCCAATAATGATTTTAAAAGATCACGATATCTATCTCTCATAAGGACGAGGAGCGATCCTCCTGTCATCGTGATTAAAAGGTGTAGCTCCTCAATAAAGATCAAATATATAGAAAAATGGGCGAAATCCCTCGGAATTCAGACAATGAAAATCGCTTGCATGTCAAGTTCTACAACGAAGACTTAATCTAAGTAAGAATGTATCAACCTAAAAAATGAGTTGAAAAATCAATTTAATGTCATTATTATAGTAAATTTCAGACAAAAATAAGCCTCTCAAAATTTAAAACCAAATATGTCAAATTTCTATTCGAAGCATCCTCAAACAAACTAATTATATGTATTACTGAGAGTAAAAACCTGAAAAAAATGTAATGGATTGCTAAACAAGTCAATTAAGCCATAACTTTAAACAAACAAAGTTTAGATTTCATGAAGAGCTGATAGCGATTTACAAAATAAATTCAAAGAAACTGAATAAATATGCATTTCGGAAAAAAGTTAAAATATAGAGAAAAACAATTCTATATGTTAATAAATTGGAAAATCGCTTATCACTTCTGTTAGGGATTGGCTCGACATGAACCGAGTTGTTTCAACCCATTTCCAAGGGCGATAGAGCATAAGTATTCACTCGAGGGACTCAAACAAAGTTACACCTCAAACAATAAAGGCCATCAATTGCCACAGGGGGTTGCTGGATTCATGATGACAAGAGAAAAGGTCATCAATTATCGTAGGGGGTTGCTGGATGGGGAATTGAATCGAGAACATATCAGTGAATTGGGAAGCACTCACTCAACAACCTATCTGTCAATGATTATGAATGGATAGAACTAGTAGCCCCATAAGTGGCACCTAATTTTGGGAGAGGAAAGCGGAAAGATATCGAGGGTTAGTGTTGTGGAGGTAAATCCCCTCTACGGACATAGGCGATCCCTACTAGCCCAGATCGGGTCTAGCAACAATCGTTCACACTATAGTGCAGGTCCCTAATCGCAAATAAACCGACTAGCGATGAAGGCTTACCTGGAATCCAACGCTGTCGCTCGTAGAGAAAGTAGCGCTCCCGTTCCTTAGCTCTGGCAGGTCACAATCCTCACGATCTCCGTGATCGGACACCTGCACACGCAAGAAACCAAACAAACGCAAGCGTAAAATCCAGTACATACAACTATATGTTAGTCAGAGAAGACATAACTCATGATCATCATCAAGAACAAGAGTGGAACCATAACCAATAGTCGCTTATCATTAATCAATGAAAAGAAGAATACAACCATAGCTCTGATGCTGAATTCTCTTTCGGAGGGTCATAAACAGAACGTGTCTCGATAAAGCCTGTCAGGGATGGGACAAGCCTCTCTCTCCGGATGTCTCGACAATAATCTCCTCGCTTGGATTTGGCCTTAAGGGAATGACTCAAAGCTCTTGCAGCATTAGGCTCTTGGGAACTTGGAGACTAGCTTGCAAAGGAGATGAGCAAGATTTTATAGATGGAGGAAGGGGAGTTGGGATCTATATAATCATGGGATTGGCCCTATCCTCAAGGAAGCTTCCATGAGAGGTGGAAAACTACTTCCTCTACATGGAGATCCGGAGCCAAACCTCCCAACTCAAATTAGATACTAGTTCATGGATCAGTTAGGATGAAACTTCCGCCATTTATTTTTAAAAAACACTCCTTAAAATGGCTGGCGTGAGTGCGACTCTGCGACAGAGCGCCAATTTGCGCGCCCTCTTTGAAGGATTTCCCCCATTGGCGCGGGTAATGAACTGGCTACCCGCGCCAATGCAAAAAGGGGTGTTTTTAGGGTTTTTCACAAGGAGTTGTCTTCATAACAATGAAATCTCATGTTCAGAGGGATGTCATGAAAGTGTTTTCAAGTCATGTTACTGCTCACAGGTCACGGAATGAGCCCTCCAATGCACGGGACGGGGGATTGCAGGGACGGTGACAAATTGCTGTGTAACAGATGCCCCCTAAAGCATGAGGCCCGAAAGAGAGAGAGGGGTGAAATGCTTTACGAGAACGTGTCCAACTGAAAACACCGCCGTCGAAAAACCTGCGTAGAGAAGTACAACTGATATCTCAAATACATGATATATACGTGGTATGGGCGCAACCATCCATAACAGAGTATGTAATAATCCAGATCCGAGGCATGGACGCAACCATCCAGTGAGGATCGGTAAATAGACTCAGGTATGGTCACAACCATCCAATCAGTGAGTCATGTAACTAATTATAATAATCCACAAAATCATAGCCTGGATCATAACAGACAGGAATCCAGGGTCTTGCGCTCCATCTCGACCTGAACCAAGTACAAGTTCAAGCACGCGAATAAGTGAGCTAAAGTCGAACATGCAAGAACATCGTCTGATTACTAGCCAATGATAAAAGTTGTTAACAGATGCGAGAGGAACCACAATAATGACAATGGCCCTCAAGGTACTATAGGTACAATCTATGACATGTGAATCAATGAGCTGGCGTCGAACACCCGTAGAATCACTCGATCGGAGGCCAATGATGAAAACCTCACGTCGAATGCGAAGAACCTGCCATTGAGGCATGCAAGCCCCAAGGTACCAGAAGGGAGTCTCTAGATCAGCTTCCCGGATAATGAGCTGAAGTCGACAGGAAGTGACCTTGATCAAAGGTGGGCCATAGTGTTTCCCACATCATCGACGCAAGACAGAGGAACATAATGTTTTTGTGAATCAGGATCAGATGAGAATCAGAGGAAGGTTGATACTTGCAGAGGTCAACTTCTCTTGAACATATGACGACATGACAGTGAGTTGCAGTATTTGACATCAACGGATCAGAGGTCATGGCGACAAGGCAAAGAGCAGATGAGAGGTCAAAAAGGATCACCCAAACCCACGGAAGCAAGTGGAAAACGAGATGAGATGTCCCCAACCCGACACGAATGAAGACAAGTGCCATGTTCAAGAGCGACATACTGCCGACACGACAATGATGTTGGTTCCATTTTCCCCACCATTTCTGGCGAGTACCTCTTTATTTTTACACAAGCTTGAAGAGGATACCATATGCTTGCTGTATAAGCCCATCCTAGTACATTTAACGAGCCCTAGGAAGGAGAGACTCGAATACTGTCATTACGATTAAATCCGATGTCATCAGGGTTTAACGAGTCTGAAAAAGGAATAACTCGGCGTCTTTTCATGTTTAGAGAGTTTGAAAAGATAGCGGAAAAGTAAACTCCAAAGGTCCCTTTTCGTAAATAGTTTCTCAGATCCGAAAAGGTAGAAAAATTTGTCTGAGAAAACCTCCTAGTCGCAATAGGCTAGGGTATTCCTTTTTCATAAATAATCTATCCTAGCCCGAAAAAGGGGTAAACGTATACTGGGTAGATGTCGTTTTGTGTCCACTTTAATGAGATCGAAACGACAAGGGACTTGGCAATATTTTCATGTTTAGAGAGTCAGAAAAGAGCTGAAAGATGACTCCTCCTGGAGGAACGAGTGGTATAAAGGGTAGCAACTGGTTCCAATAATGGTGGAACTGCTCAGAACAAGTAAAGGTCAAGAGGCTGGCTAACAAGACCACTCATCACAGCGGTTCCTCAAGAATGGGTAAAACAACCAAGTGAAGGCATATGATCGGCCAAGCAAATAGTGACAATGGAGTGAGAAAACCAAGGTTCATCTGGAAAAAACAGGTTGACAAAATGGCAATCACAAGAGGTAAAATTGGAATGGTTTCATTTTTACACAAGCTTGAAATCAGGAAACTTTTCTTGAAGTTGGTTTCATTTTTACACAAGCTTGAAACATAAATAAACTATGCTTGAAAAAGTAAGCATGCCCCCAGCATGGTGACTCAATTCGAGGTACATGCCCCCCAAGCTTCAATCCATATGAAAGGCAGATGGAGTGAAGGTTCAAGTTACAAGATCTAAGAAAGACTCGACTAGGATTTTACGAGATCTAATAAAAGACTCGAATTGAACAAGAACATGTTTCATTTTTTTAACGAGGTTGACACATTAAAAGAACTATCCTCAATGTTAGCCACCTATAATATTTTTTTATACCAAAAGGTGGCTAAAACTTTTTGGAGCCTCCAAGGAACAAATTTTATCACTAAAAATTGTTGGCTCTTGGAGTCTCTCTAAGGCCTCATGCCTCTGTCCAGATCCCTTATTGTTGTTTACATCCTAAAAGCCTCTGAAATCCTTCAAAAATCCCAAGTTAAATACTGCTGCAGAACCCCTTGGTCCCCTTCCTTTTCTTCCTCACTAACCTCATTTTCTATTCTCCATTTCCCATGAAAAACCCACAATTTCATGTTTCTCCCTTTCCATTTCATTAAAATCTCTTTTATAAGGTTAAAAACCCACTTTTTAACCTTACCGAAACCTTCATTTCCTTCAAGAAACCCTTCAAAAACCATGAAAATACATGTTTTTATGTATAGGACTTAAGCCCCTCGAGCTTAAGCCCTTAGCCCCTTTCTTCCATACGCCCGCACCCTGGAACCAAGTTTTAACCCTTTGGCGCTTATCACAAAGCGCAAATCGCAGAATTTCCAAATTGTTATTTTTTAAACTGATGCATCACAAATATTTGCGCTGCGATCCATCCTAGATCGCAGATCGCAATTTTCAGTTTTCCTCCAAAGAGCCATCGCAGTTTCCGCCCATCGCATAATCGCAATATCGCATTTTCTCTCCGTCGCATAATCCGCCATCGCGTTTTCCACTTTTGCGATTTGCGATCAGTCCCGCCGGGCCCACCGTACGATCCCCTCGCCGCTCATATAAAATGCTCCTTTTTCCTTTGTAAAATTAAAAAACGTCATATTGTATTGTCTACAAAGGTTTTTCCGCTGCCTTCTCCCAACCGTCGATCTTGCGCGATCGACGACTTAGATTTTATATTTTTTTCACCATTCTATGATTTCTCCAAATAATCCCGACCGTTGGATGATGCCATCCAATGGCCCTACTTCCTCCGCACATCCTCCAATGCAGTTTAACCTATAAACGCAGGATTTCTTAATTGTTTTTTTGTTTTGCAGGAGTTTTAATGGTTTTCCATTGTATAAAGAAAGAAAGCCGAGGATTAGGAAAGATGTTTCCTGCGCCTTCGAGCTATTTAAAAGAACCATTCACAGGTTTGAAGTCAATGATTTATCAACGTTTCATGAGCGTTGATAGCATAAAAAGCCCTGTGCGGCCCTGCACATCGACAAGACACTGTTTTATTCAAAAGAGCAGTTAAAGAGTATCAGTTTTAAAAGATAAAGCATAGCAGATGAAGATTAAAGACAGTATTACGGGGATTACGGCTAAGACGGTCATCAAAATCCTAATCCCCGACCCAAAACACATTTTAAAGAAAACCTAAAGTGTTTTATCAGACAGAAAGCCTCCACCGCCACATCTTGAGGCAAAATGATTCCTCAGCTACCACAGAGCCACCTGTTGCCTCAAACCTTTCAAAGCAGAGGCCGAAGTTATTGAAGAAAATTAGATATTCGCCTCCAGCATAGCCAGGGACTTACTTCTGCAAGGAAATCAATGCAGAACTATCTGCAGAAGTTACTCCAAACATACACGGAGCCTCAAAGTCAAATAAAGCTCCCACCGAGCTTTGATATTAATTGTAAACAGTTAATACAGTGAAACATCAGTACACTTCTCCCTCGAGCCCCTCAACAGGCTGAGAAGTCTTGAACCTGTATTAATTGTCCTGAGAGGTCTTTTCCTCAGATCTTTTTCTCCTCATTCTTCTATAAATACTTCTGTAGAAGATGAGAAATTGTTGGTCACTGCATATCTGTAGCATGTAAATAGTTTTTTGAAGCTGCTGTAAGCTCTGTTTGTAAGAGAAAATACCTAAGTTGAGCTGAGAAGCCTGAAGCTGTAAAGAACCATTGGACTTAAAGATTGTAACTGGTTTGGAACATCAATACAAGCTGATTTATGGGATCCTGGTCTATGTTGACGGTGATGTTATTCTCATTTGTAACTTGTTATTTTATTTCTGTTTTCATTTTGTTTCATTTTCCACTGTAAAGAACAGTTTAAACAGGGTTAGAACCTACTGTATATCAGTAACCTTCTCTGGCTGAGAAATCTTTACTTGAATGTTTTCTTCCAATCTGTGTTATTTAGGAATGATTTAATTCAGTTTAGACATAGGAATGCTGGCGTTCCCTCGTCTTATTGTCTTAGCTGAATATTATTTTTGAATGTTACTTTCTGCATATGTTGTGTGAGGATGAACTGGAAGGAAGATATGGTTAGCCCTGGTCCTAGACTTGTCTGCATAACTGTCTGATTGTTTCCCTAGAATGTGTTAAAAGATGGCTAGTTTAGAAGCACTTACCAGATCTTAGACCATTCTATGTTATCTTTGTGTTTCCCCTTGTTTTGTATGTTTTCTATTGAAAGTGTGTCAAAGGATGGCTAGTTTAAAAGTACTTCCCAGATCCTAGTCTGCTTTCATGTCCTTCTTAAGTGTTTTTCAAAGGCTGACTGGTTTAAAAGTACTTATCAGATCCTAGGCTTGTCTTTGTTCTGCATCTGTTTATTTCCCCTTCTTGATGTATCACTCCATTCCATAAATCAAACTTTAAATATATCCTTATACATAGATGAATTTCCCCATGGACCACTCTTGCCTCTTGCTACTCCAATTAAAACCCTACTATGACTCCATAGCCCAATGGATTGAAGTTGTTTCTTGCCTATCTTCTTAGCTAAATCAATTTTCACTTTCATTCATCTTCACCCTTCATTTAGACTTCCTTCACCTTCATTTATCTTTGTCCAACCAAAGAAAACAAAACCCTTGGTCTTCATAACTAGCCTAATATCATTACCATAAACTTCAAAGACAAATCCATATTTGTACATATTGGAGAGATCCCTCTCCGAATTCAGTACGGCTAGATCCTAAAATCCCAAAGTTGGTTGAAATGATGTTAACTCTGTGATCGGACTTTTGCCAATATTGCTTATTACAGAAACCTAACATTTCTGGCGACTCCGCTGGGGAAGAACCCCGAATCATTTTCATTTAAAGATAATCATACGACATCAGAGATTTGGTTCATAGAGCATTTGCTTTATTAACCAGCTAGAGTCACCTAACATTTTTGGCGACTCCGCTGGGGAAATTTTTGAGTTCATAGTTGCTTGGCCAGCTTTTATAGACTCTTTAGTTTTCCATACAATCACAAAAACTCAGAAAAACCCAAAAATATTTCAGATTGGTATCAAATAAACATGGTGGTGGAACCATAAAACATTTTACCTCCTTTGGGGCTAAAATTTTTTCCACCTGGCGACTCCACACCCTGAAACTCCCAGAAGACCAAATGACTCCACTGGTAGAAGACCCTGAACTGATTGACCAGACACAGTGACCTATTTCTGGATTTACAAACATGATTCCAAGAATACAACAAAGATATGCCCCAATGAGTAGAGATAATATCCCTTGGTTTCCACATAAGATGCCCCAGGTGAATTGGGATGACAACCTGCCTGTTTTTCAAGGTGAAAAGTTTGATAACCCTTTATTACATCTTATCAAGTTTCACACACATGTATGGAGGTTGAAAGTTGAGTGGCATGAAGACTGCCTAATGAAAATGTTCATGTTAACATTAGAAGGAAAAGCTAGGGATTGGTATGAATGCTTAAGATCTAGTAGTTTGTTTTCCTTAAGAGACCTTGAATATGTGTTCTATGAGAACTATGAAGAAAATGCTACGTCATTATCATGGGGTGCAATATATTATGATCCATCACAAAACATCACCCAACACATTATAGATAATGAGGAAGCTTTGGAAGAGATGCATCCTGAAGATCTTTTAACAGCCATTCATGAGTTTAATCTCCTATTGAAATTTTTTAGGAATATAGATGAATCGGTTGAGGAAGAGATAATACAAGCAGTAAAGAACATTCCTCAAGATATCCCTGAAAACTCCAATATTGATTCATCATCCCTTATAGCCGAGGCTCAAGAAGACATCCAGCCTCAAAATCAGTCTTTGCAAGAGACAGAGAACTGCGGTACTCCTGTTCGAAGGAACATAGAAACATCTTCACCTTTGACGGAAAGAGAGATAGATCAGACTATTAATAAACAGCCAGTCTCTGAAATTTTCCGCAAAACAAACACTCTTGCCTATTCATATAAAGAACTTTGTGGTGCAGATTCGGAAAGTTCTTTTGTAGATCAGAATGAAGAAGGACCTACTGATATCCCAATATGTTTGACCGATGAAAATGTTTATTCTAATAAATTTTCAAACTTCAATCAGTCTTATGATGATGATGATTTCCAAGCAGAAACTAATCATGCAGGGCAACCAACATTTGATTGGTGTTATGAGTTTCACCATCAGCAGCTTGAAAGCCGCAATCATCCTTTTCGTTCCATCATAAAAAGCTTTCACTTTATTGGGAATCAGCAACCTTTCAACTCAGAAGGTGAAGAGAAGAGTAATGAAAAATTTTTTTGAGCAAGTTGAAATAAAGGAGCTTTCTCTTGAAAAGGAGGAAACCTTTAAACACACCCCTACTCAAGAATATAATAACCTCTTCACAGAATTCAGCCCACCGATTCCAAGCATACAAGGGCCACAAGAGGACAACATTGTCAAATATGATGAGTCCTCTAGTCCAGAGGATGATGAAGATGAAGGAGAAAAACAAATAGAAGACTATCCTGCTATGGATATATCATCTTCTCAAGAAGAAACTTCTCCCTTCACTGATATTAGTCTGTCATTTAAAGAACCTGAATTTATATCAGAAGCAAGCATATGTTTAGAGAAAGAAAATATTTCACAGTTTGCTATTGTGCAGGTTAAAGATGACGAAGCTTCCAAGCAACTTCCTGAAGATATGCTCCTCGAAGCTCGAATCTTGGAAGCGGACAATCTACCAGACATAGAGGACCAAAAAGAAGAGAATCTTCATCTTTTCTTTGTTGATCCTATGGAAGAGTGTGTGGAAATCCTAACTGGCTCAAATTATCAAGCAATGATCCTTTGCAAGAGCCAGAGACATGAGAAGCTGTCACCTTTCGTGATAGCCTTGATATTGAAGGTTAATATTCAATATGTTCTATGGATACCTCTGACAAGCAGCCTGAGTTTCTACTTCTTTTTGACATTACTCAGCTGGCTGCATTGGCACTTTTGTATCATATGAATATGTAAATACTCCATGTTTAGAATAAGTTAGATAGGAATGTCAATAAAGCTCAAGTCTGAGCATGTAGTTAGTTGTTGTTTCCTACTTTGAAGAAAAATCAAAAAATACAAAAACAAAGAAAATAAAGAAAAGAGGGCAGAAATGAAAACAAGAAAGGCAAAGCCCCATGTCAAAAAAGAGAAACAAATTCTGAAAGTGTGCAAGCTCAAATGCCACTCCTCAAAAACACACTTCTAGTTAGTCAAACAGCCTAATCTTGACTAATTAGCTTTAAATTTTTCTGCTGATAGGATAGTGAATTTGATTTGCCAAACTGTTCAATCTTGGCTTATCAGTAGATAGATTAGGATAGAAATTAAAGGTTCAAACATGTTCAAAATCTGAACCTAAGTTTCCAAAAGAGAGATGACTCAAATCTATTTTAAATTTTGAGTCAAGAGATGTAAAAATCTGGTTCTAATTAATTCAAAACCTGAACCAGAGGAAAAGGAAGAAACAACTCACACAAAGTTAAAACAGAGCTATAAAAAGAGAAGGCAGCACTTTGAAACTTTCAGATCTTAAGCCTTCCATTTTGATTTTAATTTTCTGCAAATAATAATCTATGTGTAGCTTGTTTTTATGCCATAGATCACAGCAAGTCAAACAGCTTAATCTTGACTTGGCTGTTTTTAAAATTTCTGTTGTAGAATTTAGAGAATGAAAGTCTGTTGGACAGTTTAATCCCAACAGATAGTAGATTAGGTAGAGAATTTTATGGACTCAACTGTTTAATCTGAGTCCATGGAGAAATAAGGAGTAGAAATAGATTAGATTTTTGCTTTCAAAAAGAATAAAATATTGTAAGAGAGTTTGCCAATCCAAGTGCACTCTAAGAAGAAAAATGTTAGATCTGTAGGATTGGGTAGGTAGAAAGTTGTATTGATGAAGATCCATTGCTTTTATGACTGCTAATATGTTTTCAAAACTAAATTATCCAACAAAGAAAAGGCATCCCAATGGATCAGGCACAGGTCGGCCTCCCAGAGAACAATGGATGAGGCAACTGATCAAGCCTCCCAGAGAATGCAAGTCTGAAGTTCTTGATGCCTTCAAGAAGGCACCATCCCCAAGTGGAGCCATTGTTAGCCACCTATAATATTTTGTTATACCAAAAGGTGGCTAAAACTTTTTGGAGCCTGCAAGGAACAAATTTTATCACTAAAAATTGTTGGTTCTTGGAGTCTCTCTAAGGCCTCATGCCTCTGTCCAGATCCCTTATTTCTGTTTACATCCTAAAAGCCTCTGAAATCCTTCAAAAATCTCAAGTTAAATACTGCTGCAGAACCCCTTGGTCCCCTTCCTTTTCTTCCTCACTAACCTCATTTTCTATTCTCCATTTCCCATGAAAAACCCACAATTTCATGTTTCTCCCTTTCCATTTCATTAAAATCCCTTTTATAAGGTTAAAAACCCACTTTTTAACCTTATCGAAACCTTCATTTCCTTCAAAAAACCCTTCAAAAACCATGAAAATACATGTTTTTATGTATAGGACTTAAGCCCCTCGAGCTTAAGCCCTTAGCCCCTTTCTTCCATGCGCCCGCACCCTGGAACCAAGTTTTAACCCTTTGGCGCTTATCACAAAGCGCAGATCGCAGAATTTCCAAATTGTTATTTTTTAAATTGATGCATCGCAAATATTTGCGCTGCGATCCATCGCAGATCGCAGATCGCAGATCACAATTTTCAGTTTTCCTCCAAAGAGCCATCGCAAATATTTGCGATGCGACCCATCGCAGTTTCTGCCCATCACATAATCACAATATCGCATTTTATCTCTGTCGCATAATCCGCCATCGCATTTTCCACTTTTGCGATTTGCGATCAGTCTCGCCGGGCCCACCGTACGATCCCCTCGCCGCTCATATAAAATGCGCCTTTTTCCTTTGTAAAATTAAAAAATGTCATATTGTATTGTTTACAAAGGTTTTTCCGCTGCCTTCTCCCAACTGTCGATCTTGCGCAATCGACGGCTTAGATTTTATCTTTTTTCACCATTCTATGATTTCTCCAATTAATCCCGACCGTTGGATGATGCCATCCAACGGCCCTGCTTCCTCCGCACACCCTCCAATGCAGTTTAACCTATAAACGCAGGATTTCATAAATTTTGTTTGTATTTTGCAAGGTTTAATGTTTTTTCACTTAAATGAAGAAATTTCGTAGGCCGAGGATGACGATCCTCTGGCCTTCGAATACATCAAAGGAAATCATTCGCAGGTGTTAAATTCACGCTGTCATCAGTGTTTCATGAGGCATTGATGCCGTATAACCCTGCGCAGCCCTGTGTAAAGCGAAGCACCAAGAATCCGGCACAGTCAAAGAGTATTAGTTGTAGAAGACCATAAATGTGCCAGTACAGAGGATTGGAGACGGTTTTATGGGGATTACGGCTAAGACTGTTATCAAAAGCCTAATCCCCGATTTAAAAACATGATTTAAAGAAAACCTAAAGTGTTTTATCAGGCAGAAAGCCTCCACCACCACATCTTGAGGCAAATTGATTCCTCAGCTACCACAGAGCCACCTGTTGCCTCAAACCTTTCAAAGCAGAGGCTGAATTTATTGCAGAAACAGATATTTTGCCTCCAGCACAGCCAGGGAGTTATTTCTGCCAGGAAATAAATGCAGAACTATCTGCAGAAGTGACTCCAAATGTACACGGAGCCTAAAAGTCAAATAAAGCTCCCACCAAGCTTTTATATTAATTGTAAAACAGTTAATACAGTGAAACACCTGTAAGCTTCTCCATCGAGCCCCTCAAAAGGCCGAGAAGTCATCACCCCGTATTAATTGTCCTGGAAGATCTTTTCCTCAGATCTTTTCTCCTCATTCTTCTATAAATACTTCTGTAGAAGATGAGAAGCTGTTGGTCACTGCATATCTGTAACATGTAAATAGTTTTCTGAAGCTGCTGTAATCTCTGTTTGTAAGAGAAAATACCTGAGTTGAGCTGAGAAGCCTGAAGCTGTAAAGAACCATTGGACTTAAAGATTGTAACTGGTTTGGAACATCAATACAAGCTGATTTATGGGATCCTGGTCTATGTTGACGGTGATGTTATTCTCATTTGTAACTTGTTACTTTATTTCTGTTTTAATTTTGTTTCATTTTCTATTGTAAAGAACAGTTTAAACAGGGTTAGGACCTACTGTATATCAGTAACCTTCTCTGGCTGAGAAATCTTTACTTGAATGTTTTCTTCCAATCTGTGTTATTTAGGAATGATTTAATTCAGTTTAGACATAGGAATGCTGGCGTTCCCTCGTCTTATTGTCTTAGCTGAATATTATTTTTGAATGTTACTTTCTGCATATGTTGTGTGAGGATGAACTGGAAGGAAGATATGGTTAGCCCTGGTCCCAGACTTGTCTGCATAACTGTCTGATTGTTTCCCTTGGAATGTGTTAAAAGCTGGCTAGTTTAGAAGCACTTACCAGATCTTAGACCATTCTGTGTTATCTTTGTGTTTCCCCTTGTTTTGTATGTTTTCTATTGAAAGTGTGTCAAAGGCTGGCTAGTTTAAAATTACTTCCCAGATCCTAGTCTACTTTCATGTCCTTCTTAAGTGTTTGTCAAAGGATGGCTGGTTTAAAAGTACTTATCAGATCCTAGGCTGCTCTTTGTTCTACATCTGTTTATTTCCCCTTCTTGATGTATCACTCCATTCCATAAATCAAACTTTAAAGAGATCCTTAGACATAGATGAATTTCCCCATGGACCACTCTTGCCTCTTACTACTCCAATTAAAACCCTACTATGACTCCATAGCCCAATGGATTGAAGTTGTTTCTTGCCTATCTTCTTAGCTGAATCAATTTTCGCTTTCATTCATCTTCACCCTTCATTTAGACTTCCTTCACCTTCATTTATCTTTGTCCAACCAAAACAAACAAAACCCTTGGTCTTCATAACTAGCCTAATATCATTACCCTAAACTTCAAAGACAAATCCCTCTTTGTACATATTGGAGAGATCCCTCTCCGGATTCAGGAGGGCTAGATCCTAGAATCCCAAAGTGGTTGAAATGATGTTGTTTCTGTGATTGGACTTTGCCAATATTGCTAATTACAGAGACCTAACACTCAGGACACCTTGTTTCATTGTTTAAGGAGCTTGACACAAGACAAGGAACTCTGCTCCGAGGAGCTTGTTTCATTTTTTAAAGAGCTTGACACAAGACAACGAACTCTGCTCCAACGAGCTTGTTTCATTTTTTAAGGAGCTTGACATAAGGAAACGAACTGTGCTCCGACCGACCTCATCATAATGAACAAGAAGTCATCGCTTCCAAGAGTTCCACTTCCGATGGAAGGAAAACATCTTGGAAGTCAGGACCCAATGCCCCCAACACCTGATGCACAACAACATCATCATTGAGTACAGGCACGGAGTAGGTAGCCACATAGTTGACCTGCGGTGGGGCAGATACAATAGGTGGATAAAAACTAGGAAGGGATGATGGTGGGCCAGTTTCCACATTAGGACCAAAGAATGAAAGTTGGTCAATGGTCACGATCCGTCCTTCATGTGGAAAAAAAATCACACGAAAAAGGGAGGAGACAAGCGCTCCCATGGCATAGTTGTAATCGCGCCGCAAGAGTAGATTGAAATCCAAGGGGCCAAGAACAAACATCACGTCCATATGGACGGTTTTACCTCCCAAAGTAACAGGTAACCTTGGAAGGATCCCTAAGGGTTGACTAGTTCTTTTGTTAAATGCCAACAGATTCTGCGTAATAGGCACAAGCAGCGGTGAGCCAAAAGCTTGCCAAGTAGTTGAGGATAGAACACTAACAGATGCACCTTCGTCTATAATGGTGCTGGGTATGACTAGACCAAAAGCCTGTACTATGATCTCGAAAGGCACATAAGATGGAAGGCAGTATCCTGAAAATCTATTCCAATCAAAGGAAGCGACCAAACTACTCGAAGGGGTTACCATTGAATTGAGATGGTCTTCCCCTAGTGTTACGATTGAAGAAGGAGCATCCTCCATGACTTCCATCACGGAGTCAGGAAGAGTATCCTCCGGGACCTCCATCACGGGAGGCGGAGGAGCAACTTCTTGAGATGTAGGGACGGGAGAGTCTTTCTCCACGTCTGAAGAATCTGAAGAAACCAGAAGGACATGGGGGGTGTGAGGTCCACTCTCAACTGAAAAGACCTAGTGCACCATAGATGGGACCAGTTCAACTGATCCCACGACCAATGGTTGGTCGGGAACAGATTCCTGAATTTGAATTTCCGAGGGAGCGGGATTGACCAAGGATGACTCTTGACCAATCGTAGGATCAGCTGGTGGAGGACTCAAAGAAAGCTGATTATAACCAGCTGGAAGGCATGGTGTAGAACTGGTTAAGTTGTCCAAAACTCTTTTGGCTACATCCATATACGGACAAAGGTGAATGGCGTGGTGCCCTTCACACAACTTGCAGGGATTGGTAATCTTACCCTACTTCTTAGGAGCCTTACCAGCACCAGTTGAAGACGTGCCCCCAACCTGACTCCCAGAAGCCAAAGGCAATGGCGGATGACCGTTGGACCATACTTCGAGCACCTTGGGAATGCCAGGGAAATCTCGAAGAAGATGGTCTCCCATGCACAACATGCAAGGGAAATTGACTTTCCGCGGAGGTTTGGAAGGTTTATCAAGAGGAGACGTTTCAGAAGCAGTAGTTGTAGCCTTAGCCTCTCTCTTATCAGACTTCTTCTTCTTTGTCTTCTTCTTCTTCTTCTTAGCCACCTGGTTACTCGAATCCAGACTTTCACCAGGCGAAGTAGAAGAGGAGGACGCAAAAACAGGCGAAGAAGGGGAGAGGTCCACCTTGGAATCAACATGACGTTGCTCAGGTGGAGGAACTGATTGAACAGTAGTTGAGACATTCGGGACCACAGAGGTTGAAAACAACTAAACAGGCAACCCAACAGTTAACCCAGGAAGGGACAATGTTGCCATATAAGGAGCGCCAACATTTCCAAAAGGACGAAAAGGACTAGGATTCCCAATGGAGGGGATTCCTTGGTTGGTGAACTCCGGAAAAGTTGCCATCGAAACAACTTAAAACCGCGCACGGGCTAAAAACCAAGGCACACAATCAAACGGCCAACAAGCAAGCTCTAAAAGGGCGTGTGATTGCAGGTGATTTATTTTACCACATTGAAACTTAAAAACTTTACCGTTTCATGTTTTAAGAGTTGAGAAACAGATGAAAGGTGACTCTATCTCTTTCAGTTTTGAAGCAAGCGTGAAAGGACAAGCGCTTGGTGATCCTTTCAAATTTAAAGAGTCAGAAAATATCAAATGACTACTCTGGTAATTTAGGCAAAGGGTGTACCAAATAACCGTGAACTAGAATATACACCTTGGTTTCAAAAATGAAGGAGAAATCAACCAAGGACTTAACGTACGTGCAAGCAATTTCCCCGCATGCTGTGTCCGGTGTATCACGGGTATAGGGCGGCAGAATCGGCTTCCTATGGATAAAGGATAGAAACCTAGTGGGGTCTCCCTTTATATACTCGACGCTATGGGGAGCACAAGTCCGTACTAGTGCTGTCTAAAGCCAAGAGGCGAACGACAGCTACTAGGTTTAACGACGCCGGAACACATCTCTAGCCTAGACCTCTAGATATTTCGTTAATGTTTCAATGCTGCCTTAGTGTAAATTGAATGAATTTTAATGTTTATCTTCAATTATGTTTCGGTTTCAAGGCCCTACCGTATGTCCTCTGACAATCTCCTATATGCAGTTATATGAGAGAAGAAAACTTTCAATTCGATGAATGCTATCTAGTTAAGGGAAGAGTCTCAAACAATGATGCAACATACAACAACACTGCAAATGAAAATCTTCCAAACTAGATGACTTTCACTATCCAAAAGTAATTTCAAACATTCAACAATGCAATGTAATCTATGCAAAATCCTCTTTTTCGAAAACTATGCAATTGTAATCTATGCACAATTTCCTTTTCCTTTAAAATGATAAGAATGCACTCAATGCATTTTTCGATGAAATGAGAATCTACTTAATGCATGCTTTTAATAAAAGAGAATGCAATCAAAGCGATTTCTAGTTTTCAATCATTAAACAATGTAATCTAAGTTCAATGATGGATCTCAAAAGTACTTTTCAATGCAATGTGATCTAATGCATTTTAACAAAAGAAAACTTTGAGATGAAAACTAAATAAAAGAAAATCTTATTAATGAAGGATGAATGCAAAAGAGATGTAAACAAACACTAAGAATGCAATCGTTGTTTTAAACACTTTGTAATGAAATCCCTCAAAAGGCGACAAGAAATATGAGGTCAAACACAAAGAGGACTTCCAAAGCAAGAGATCAAAACAAGGAATTCATTCCATTTTACATCAAAAAATCATGGAAAGAAGACATTTCAAACAATGAGCAATGTAATCTATGCTCATACAGTGAAAGGACTAGAAGGGAAAGGCACACTGGTGAAGGATTTAGGGAAAAAATCTCAATTTTCACACACCCTGAAATTGGCCCGACCTTGTCATTGAAAACTAGCGCCAACTGGCACTACTTGCCCACTGACAACTAGCGCCAATGACCAATTGGTGCGGGTTGCTAACTGAAAACAAGCGCCAATGCCTGAAAATGAAAAAACAAATAATTTCTCCCAACCAAGACCAGACTCACCACTTCAAGCAGGATCTAAAACAAACCCAGAAGCAAAGTACTGAACAAAAGAAACTTCCAAACAAGGGTAAACCCTAGCACCTACAGGAGATGGAGCGACTGTCTGGTTGTAATCCGCGCCAGACACGGACTGACGCAAGTGATGAACTGGAAAACTGCGCCAACTGGCGCGACTGTCAGGGCTAAACTCGCGCCAATCAAGCCAACTATGAAAAGGTGAAAATTTGGAAAAGCAGAGGTCAGATTTGATCCTCTGGGGCTGAACCAAAAACCAAACACTTAGAAAAGAGCCAGCCAAAAGAGATGATCAAGCAAGTAGAATCAAGAAACAACCGAAAAGACAAGACAATACTCCAAGTGTTCAGTTCATAAACTAAACCGGAGATTGACTGAAGTAGCTTTGATCTACTTCGCTAATGCAGAGCAATAGCGTTTCGAAGGCTATCTGGCTAACCTCAGGCTCCATCTGTAGCTTACAAATTAGAACAACAACAAGCTAGACGATCCCCAGCGGAGTCGCCAATTTTTTGTGGAGGTAAATCCCCTCTACGGACAGAGGCGATCCCTACTAGCCCAGATCGGGTTTAGCAACAATCGTTCATGCTATAGTGCAGGTCCCTAATCGAAAATAAACTGACTAGCGATGAAGGCTTACCTGGAATCCAACGCTGTCGCTCGTAGAGAAAGTAGCGCTCCCGTTCCTTAGCTCTGGCAGGTCACAATCCTCACGATCTCCGTGATCGGACACTTGCACACGCAAGAAACCAAACAAACGCAAGCGTAAAATCCAGTACATACAAATATATGTCAGTCAGAGAAGACATAACTCATGATCATCATCAAGAACAAGAGTGGAACCATAACCAGTAGTCACTTATCATTAATCAATCAAAAGAAGAATACAACCATAGCTCTGACGCTGAATTCTCTTTCGGAGGGTCGTTAGCAGAGCGTGTCTCGATAAAGCCTGTCAGGGATGGGACAAGCCTCTCTCTCCAGATGTCTCGAAAATAATCTCCTCGCTTGGATTTTGCCTTAAGGGAATGAATCAAAGCTCTTGCAGCATTAGGCTCTTGGGAACTTGGAGACTAGCTTGCAAAGGAGATGAGCAAGCTTTTATAGATGGAGGAAGGGGAGTTGGGATCCATATAATCATGGGATTGGCCCTATCCTCAAGGAAGCTTCCATGAGAGGTGGAAAACTACTTCCTCTACATGGAGATCCGGAGCCAAACCTCCCAACTCAAATTAGATACCAGTTCATGGATCAGTTAGGACGAAACTTTCGCCATTTCTTTTTAAAAAACACTCCTTAAAATGGCTGGCGCGAGTGCGAATTTGCGACAGAGCGCCAATTGGTGTGCCCTCTTTGAAGGATTTCCCCCATTGGCACGGGTAATGAACTGGCTACCCGCGCCAATGCAAAAAGGGGTGTTTTTAGGGTTTTTCACAAGGAGTTGTCTTCAGGGCAATGAAAGCTCATGTTCAGAGGGATGTCATGAAAGTGTTTTCAAGTCATGTAGGGACGGTGAAAAATTGCTGTGTAATAGTTAGAAATGAAATAAAGACAAAACTTCATGTTTTTGACAAAAGCAAATCTATCTTTGACGAGGGAGAAAAGAGACTGGCTTTCCTCATTTCAATAAACAGTTGACGCAGAAGCTTTTCCCTTAGATGGCAACGTAATGACAACCATTCAATCTCATTTTAAGCATTGGGGTATCTCGACCCTTCCAATAAATGCAATGACTAAAAATGGGGTCACACAATTAGTTGTACACTAAGTAGCTTCTTTCTCCACACAACTATTCAAGAAACAGTTGTGCAATAGTGTAGGCAGATGTGCTGACAATTGCATGGCTGACAACATAGTTTTTTGGTGAAACAACTTCACACCCTCCATGACCCCTTAGCAGACAATTTGGTGACACACACAAAGCCAACTGAAAAAGCATGGTACAATAGGTAGCATACTTTTGATAAACCTTGGACACTACAGTACCTAACTCAACTCTTAAAAACTAAAATATTAAAGTTGACTTAACTAGCTGAGTAAAAAAATCAAAATATTAAAGCTGGGAAGATTGTTGACATAGCTTATCTACTGTAGCAAGGCAATTGGAATATAGAGAACCACTTAGAATCTACAGATTTTTCAAGAAGTTGACAAAATTGCTCTAAAACCTTTAAAACCCCAAGCATTTCCATTGTTGTGGGTGTGATTGTGTTAATTTTGATTAACATGTTCTTTGCATAATACAATTACTTCAATGTTTCTTATAAGACCATTTATTAACTACACATGAAATATCATCTTATTGACTGAAACTGAAAAAAAAAAAACATAAATTTTAACTGTAGAATACAAACCAAGACAAAATAACACAAAGATATGGCACAAGCCAGGGAAAAACCTCAAGGCGGGGAAAACCCTTGATCACTTCTTCTTATTATCAATATCCAATGTTCAGCAGAGAGAGAGTACAATAATATGAGTCAAAATAGACTTGTTAAATTAGTGTTCAAAATAGTCCCCAAGCTTACTGCTTGATTAGGGTTCCTAACAATCATTGAGTAACCTTCTTCGAATGAATTGTACCCTTTGTTGTCCTTTACAAGACGTCCAACAATGCTGCAGGACTTGCGGTTCCTTTTCAAGGCATCCAAAAACAGTCCTATGCTAACAGTAATAAGAAGATGCTCACAAACGAGGGTTAAACTCTTTGCTTACATTGTGTCCCTCTCTTCTTGAATGAAGCTAGGGTAAAGGACTCAGATTAGGTCATGTGTCCCTTCCACACATGCTTTCCTACTAGCTGTTGTAGCAACATTTCCTGTGGCCTAAACCAGAATACAAAGCATGAACAAATAAACCCCAAAAATCACTTTTAAACCAGTGTCCCGATCTGTGGCTCCAGACAAATAATGTGACCTTCTCTTGAAGAGATTCACACCCAAAAACCATGACGAAACATCACGCAAAATTTCCCTCAAACCTACAGCTAGCTGCCTGCTCCTACTGGAACCTATGGGAGATCAATACAACATGTCCTCCTTGCTTCTCCATGCTGTGGTTGCCTTAGAAAGAATTACCCAAGAGTTGAATGCACTCTTTTAGGATGATCTCTAATGAAGATGAGGGATCCCTATATATATAATAATTTGTCCTTATGGAGGTGAAGCCGACCTTAACACTTGGAGGCAAAATTTGAATTTCAATTTTTCAGTTTTCCCGCCTTAATAAGGTTATGTCTTGTGGAATTTATTTTGAAATAAATAAATATTTTTCTCATCCAAATTTGGTGATTTTAGGTCGATTTTGGTCCTCTTGAAAAAAGGAATTAAATGGAATGATCATCTCCATCAACTAATCAGATTTGAGTATAATTTGGCCCTAGTTGCCAATTTTAACACTCCCTCTTAAATAGGGATAATTCCACTTGCTAGTCCATCTGCTGTCATAGATCATCATGCCATCCTGCCATTATGAACCATAATGAACCATCTATGTATTCTTTTCTCTTATCTACTAAGAATTTATGTGAATAATAAAGAAGAATTGATTGATAGTGATTCACAAGACCTTGCCACTCTTCACTGACAAAATTCAGTTCGGAGGTAGAACCTCAATTGATCCCAGATCAAGTAGATAAACAACAAGCATCCTAGCAAAGAGAGTATGACAATATAAAATGCATCCTTCGGTAGTGCTATGGTCTCTATCCTCATTTCCCAACTCATTGGCCAGATGAGAGGTACTTCCCATGAGTCACAGACTTCATGGGTAGGATGATGTAGAAACACTAGCAGGGAAAGAGTATATCACATCTTGCTCATAATCACATGTAGGGAAAGGAGAAACCATATTCTACAAACACACATCACAATCACATGTAGGGAAAGGATAAACCACCTCCTACATGCATGCAAAACACCGAGAGTAGGGAATGAGCATCCTACATGTGGGGAAATGATGAACCAAGTCCGACTGACATATTCACAACCAGATGCCTGAATGCATCTCTCTCTAGGGTACCCACGGGAGAAGGTGAACCACACATTTTGCTCATATGCCATAGGGGAAGGTGAACCACTCATCCTATGCATATCTCATATTATGTAGGGGTAGGTGAACCACTTATCCTACACACATGTCCACAAACATAGGGGAAGGTGAACCACTTATCCTACACACATGTTAGCTGTCATAGGGAAAGGTGAACCACTCACCTTGTACACTGTGAACCTATAGGGGAAGGTGAACCACTCACTTTAGGGTCATTTATAGCCAAAGAAGTACCCCAGGCCTTGAGGAGCTTCTATAGCTCACCGAGACCCTCATATTAGGGTCTTTCCAGGACACCCAACCTCTCTCTCTCTAAACGAAGTTAAATTTGTTCTTACCAAGGGGTTTTGAGGGGATGTTGTTAACCTGTACATCCATCCTATAATGCTGGAGCTAGATTTCTCCCCACTGTGCCATATCAAATAAAGTGGAACCTGATGTTAAGCGGCGGATTCCAACACATGCTCACATGACTCAAATGTCTTCATAATATGCCATGCTAGCTGCTTCATTCGTTTAGCCTAAAAAATGCTCCCAAAATTTAGTCCTTCATTCATTCATGAAATAAAGGTGGATCCCAAGAGATATAGGATCTATAAGTTCTCTTTCCATTTATCATTTTGCCAATCCAACAATTTTGGCAGAGTACTACAGATCACAGTTAACATGGATATATTATTGAGCATTAGAGCCTTCACAAGTTGTATGCATTCGGATCAACAAATTGTCCATTTTATTAGAATTTTAAGCTTTAGGAAGAAGTGCATCAAGGCCAAGACAACCCCTCTCACATCGAGAGGATATTTATCCGTGGACAAACATCATCAATAGATGTAAACCGACCATAGCTCCCTCTGAAGATCGGAAAAATAACTTCGCCCAAAACATAACCATTGGGCTATCTGCAACCTGGTATTAAGAAAGGTCATTCAGTCATAGTCATTCAGCTTCTGCAGATCAACGTCTTATGACATGGTATTTCTATTGTAAAAATCAATAGGCAAGAAGAGTTGACAAGCCATTCTGCTAGGAATTCCATAGCTCCCTTTGAAGACTTACAACACTAATTCAGGTGATGTTCTTCAACAGATAACAAACGTCCAATGATGAAGTGTCAATATTGTTGAGATGCAAGTTGAGGTATATACCATGATGGAGGAGCATACCATTGTCTGAGAGTAGAGTAGAAACATATGGCATGAATCTTATACCTTTAGGAGCGAGAGGTCTGAGACATAGGTGTCGAGAAACCTTAATGTTGTTCCATAATTATTCTAACTTGCATATTTTCCAAATGAAGTGGCCCTAAAACAGTCTTGGAATGTCGACCCTAAAAGATCATAACAGATGAATAACTTAGCAACTGCCAGAGATCCATCCTTCCTTTTGCTGTAAATCAATTAGGCAGTTTGCACTCATAGTCCACCTCATTTTGTTCAAACTTCAGAGAGGGAGGAGATCATGGATACTTTGACAACAAAATTATTTCAGTGATTTCTATCACATTCACTCTAGTCTTGGGCTTGTCCTCACCTGGCTCTGATCCCATGTTAATTTTGATTAACATGTTCTTTGCATAATAAAATTACTTCAATGTTCCTTATAAACCCATTTATTAATCCACACATGAATTATCATCTTACTGACAGTAACTGAAGAAAGAACATAAATGTTAAATGAAGAAGACAAGCCAAGACAAAATAACACAAAGATATGGCACAAGCCAGGCAAAAAACCCAAGACGGGGAAAACCCTTGATCAATTCTTCTTATTATCAATATCCAATGTTCAGCAGAGAGAGTACAATAATATGAGTCAAAATAGACTTGCTAAATTACTTTTCAAAACAGTCTTGAAGCTTGCTGCCTGGTTAGGGTTCCTAATAGTCACTGAGTAAACTTCTTCTAATGAATTGTACCCTTTTCTATCATTTACAAGATGTCCCACAATGATCCAGGACTTGCTGTTCCTTTTCAAGGCATCCAACAGCAGTCCTATGCTACTAGTAATAATAATATGCTCACAAATGAGGGTTAAACTCTTTGTTTACATTGCGGCCCTCTCTCCTTGAATGCAGCTAGGGTAAAGGACTCAGATTAGGTCATGCGTGCCTTGCACACATGTTTTAATACTAGCTGTTGTAGCAACATTTCCTATGGCTCGAACCATAATACAAAGTGTGAACAAATAAACCCCAAAACTCACCTTTAAACCAATGTCCTGATCTGTGGCTCCACAAAAAGAATGCAACCTTCGCTTGAAGAGATTCACACCCAAAAACCATGACGAAACATCACCCATAACTTGCCCTCAAACCTGGGGCTAGCTGCCTGCTCCTACTTGAACCTATGGGAGATCAATACATCACATCCTCCTTGCTTCTCCAAGTTGCGGTTGCCTCAGAAAGAATTACCCAAGATTTGAATGCACTCTTTTAGGATGATCTCTAATGAAGATGAGCGATCTTTATATATATAACAATTTGTCCTTATAGAGGTGAAGCCAATCTTAACACTTGAAGGAAAAATTTGAATTTCAAATTTTCAAATTTCCTGCCTTAATAGGGTTATGTCTTATGGAAATTCTTTTAAATAAATAAATATTTTTCCTTGTCCAAATTTGGTGATCTTTATGTCGATTTTGGTCCTCTCGAAAAGAGGGATTCAATGGAATGACCATCTTCATCAACTAAGCATATCTAAGTATAATTTGGCCCTAGTTTCCAATCTTAACATATGGTTGTTTTCACATTCTCATTATTTCGAAGTAGAAAACAGAAGATTAGCAGTGCTTAGGAGACAACAGACAATAAAATAAGTATCAATAACTAAGGATTTTGGAAGGAAATCTCTCACTATTGATTAGTTTAGAGTACTCAAATGGTTGGAATCCTTTGGCAGATGAAGGAACAAGTTGTGAATGCTTCTAGAGCTTTAGATGTAAGCTTGAGGAGATTGAATCTGCAACACAGTGTTTCTTTGAAAATACTTTGTTGAGGAAAAACAACTACTGTGCTGCTTACAAGGGGGTTATTAAGAGACGTGTCTTTTTTGGTTGTCAAAAGCATCAATAAGATGAGTTGCACGATGGAGGAATTATAATTCCAAGAGGGTCTCAAGACTCTTTCGCATGGTGAGGTTTAGAGGCTTTTGTTGTTCCATAGGTGGATGCGAGTGATTTCTTGTCTATGATTTTGCACCCAACGATAATCTATTACATTTTCTGGATGCAAAATATGGGAGGGTACTCGATTGGCCTGACAGAGTAAGGATTGCACAGTGTTGCGAAAGGTAAGTCTCATTTCCTTGTTCATTTGCTTTTGGTTTGTTTTCAGATGTCAGTATGCTGATGAATCATACGTATTTTGCCTTAAATAACACATTCACATAGCAGAAATGGTGTTACAACAAGCACAATTTCATTAGATAAAATGTGTGGCTGGGAGTCCATTATAAATGCAAATAATGTTAAATGTGGGTGAAAATTATTTTGCTACAAGACCAAATTATTCTTCTCTTATTTTCAAATTTGAGGCTCAAGTTATTCACTTTTGGATTAGAAATTGTGTAACAAAGGCAACCTCAATAGAGGCAAAGTTCAAGCAATTCCTTTCCTTCACAAAAAAGAATCAATGTTGAAGATCTTGCCCATCTACTTCTTTTCTCAGACACCAAATTTACATAGCAAAAATACTTTGCCGTAGTCTAGAAGTAATATATTGATGCTAAGCGCATGAACCAGAGAGAAAATTTCATGCACCAGAAAGAGCTTTCAGGTCATGAATGGATTCATAGCCATTTGAGTTGTGTCAAGAGGTGAACCAGAAATAATGTTGCTACCCTTCCAATTAGCCATGAAAAAAAAGCAATGGAGTCTACACCAGATGAGGATGGGGTACTGGTTGTATTCGCTGTGCCATTTCTACACAATAAAAATCAAACAAGTCAGTGAAGTTATCATTTACTCATAAATTACAAGAACTTATTTATCTACAGAAAGAAAAATAACTACTGTAAAAACATTCAGATGATTGGTCTCTTTGTCTGGATAGTTAGAAGGGGGTAAATGGATGTAGGACAATGATTGTCGTGCTCTTTACCCAAACGGGCATGAAATTGACCCACATGTAGTTAGCACGCAGCACACAGTGGTGTTTGTCAACTGATGATCACAAATTCATGTCTCATACGACCTCCCTATAGACAAGTATAGTGACAGATTATAAGCTGGCCTAGGAAAATGGGGATACAATCCTTACTGCCTGTTAGGGTTCTTCAAATTTAGTAACAGGAGTTATATCAGTCATAAAGTTTCAGAAAATCAGAAATAAAGGTAGTTGGCTTCTGATCGCGGTTTTTACGATAGCGTAGATCCTAAACCCAACCTCCAATGTAATGAGACTCTAGTTATTTCTAGTCCCTAGGATTAGCTAATGAGAACTAAAAGAATCACAAACCTGCTAATATTCAGTTTCAAATTAGAAACATTTAATGTGCACAAATTTTGAGATTTGGACATCTTAGGTAAATGGCTAAGATCCCATAGACCTCCATGAATCATTCCCTAAATTGTATCTATGAAGAAGAATATAAGAGAAAAATGCAGGATCATCATTGATCTGGCCTTGCAGGGTGGCCAGGCAAGGTAACGTTACTACAAAAAAACCACAACGATACTAAATAGTATTCCAGAAGAAACCCACATCAATATAATTATGTTTATAGATCGTTTTAGTCAGGAGATGTCCAAACTAACATTTTAAACCCATACTCAAACAAAAAAATAAAATAAAAAAGCAGAAGGAACAAAAACTAGACACCACAACGATACTACACAGTATTCCAGAAGAAGCCCACATCAATATAATTATGTTTATATATTGTTTTAGTCATGAGATGTCCAAACTAAAATTTTAAACCGATACTCAAATAGAAAAGAAAAAAATAGAGCAGAAGGAACAACAACTAGAACTTAAAATATGGGTAACTAATAGGAAACAATAGATCTAGGACTTTGCTTAGATGTTGTATACAGACAAGATTCATAGCCTGCAAGAAATTAAAGTTCAAACACATTGGAGCCTTCTAGGTCTGTGTTGAAAGCCTTCTTTTGTGGCTGTTCATTGGGATTTAGAAGGCTAAATCTGATAGGCAGACTTTTCGCTTTTTCTAAGGCTACGTCTGACTTGTCTGAGGCACTTTTCGTTGGTATATTCTGAGGCTCAGATCTGGTTTCCTGATGCCCATTTCGGCCTACCTAAGGGCACCATCTGAGGCATAGTTCTATAATTATTTTCAACCTCCCTTGACAAGGATCTTTACGGCTACCTGTAGCATCTATTCGGCCTGCTCAACAGATTTTTATATAAGGCTATTTTTCTCTGTTAATGAGGTAAGTTTGGCCCTCTTCCTGAGGTAGCTCTAAGATAAAATTTTGACCACTGAAGCAAAAATATATCCACGCAGACAAGGTAACACTTCTGTGAACTTGAAGTTAATTTTCACGTTGTCTTGGGGAGGGTTCTTCACAGGTTTGTCAGAAGTTTTCAAGCAATTTTTCTGAGGAGTTTTTTAATACAATTTTGAACCCTAATCCAAGGGCATCTAAGGCTTTTTCATTGCTTTCCTGAGGCTTATTTTGTTGGCATCCAAAAAATTCTGTTGAAGGGCAAGAAGCACCCTGGTCAAGGCTTGATCTAAGGGTTTTTGAGTCAGTTTTCAAAAGGGTTTTGCTGAACCACTTCAGTCATTGAATAACAATGTGTTAACTTAAGAAGCTTGTTTGAATCATCTTAAAAAGAGTACAATCTGAGCCTTGTGCTATACAAAAAATTTCAAACACTGAAGACATCAGTGACATTATCAAAGATTGCAATTAAAGATATATCAGTGACAGAAGGAAAGGGCAGAAAAGAGAAATATCCAAATCAGTGACAAAAAGATCCATGAAGAAGGAAATCTACAGTATATCTAAACCTTTCTGAGGTTTGATCAAGGGTCTATTCAAAAGGCTGACAGAAGTCTATAAAGAAGCCGACTTGAGTGGACTAAAGATCTAGGCAAGTAATTGAAAGAGAATTGACTGTGAGTCAAGGTTTCTTCATTTCCTGTGGTATGATCTTTTCAGACAAAGGAAAGGGAAGACTTAAGATCTCTCAAAGGCATCTTCAAGCACAACACTTGGCAGTAAGTGGAACTTTTCATATCAATAATATTGAGGTATAAGACATGTTATGTTCAAATTATTGAGGCAAGAATTTGTCAGGAGAAGTTTACAAGGAACATACTGTATATATAAGCAGGGACAGAACCAAAGTGTTTTTGACCATTCTATAGCAGAGCTAATGACCACTTGTTGTTAACGCCAATGTTCCACCAAGTCCCCTGGAGGTGGGAGCGAGGGGGCGAGGGAGCGTGGGAGCGGCCTATGCAAAAGCTCCCTACCAATTTTCAGGAAACGTGGGGGGACGTTGGAGTCATAAAAATTATAAAATATAAAATATATATATAATATTATAATATTATATATGATATATCATTGGAAAATTTAATAATAAATATTTATAATGCAATTGTATTTTTCTTTTTTGCAAGGAATGTTTATACAATCATCATACACCTACATCATGAAAGATAAATCATAAATGATAAAATTTAAAAATTATAAACCGATGAATGATGAATCATCTAACTGAAAAAAATTTAAAAGTTAAAAGTTAAAACATACATCATAGATTCATATGTAACTTTGCAACTGTATAATCATTAATGTAACTACTAGCAATGTACAATGAAAATAAAGTTTAAGATATCATATGAGTCATGACATATATGATATTATATCAAGATTCAAAATAAAATTTAAACTGAAGTTTACAATTCAATTTTGAAACATAAATATTAAAAATTAAAAGCAAATAAGTTTAAAGTTATGTTTGCAACAGTGAAACATAAAACATAAAACATAACTTCTTCCGACTGTGGGCTTCTTCCGACGGTTGTGGCAAGTGCTAAGGGTTGGGCAGAAAGTGTTAAGTGCAGATGATACAATGATACAATGAAAACAAATGAAACCTAAAAATTAATTTAATTAAACAATCGATTATTAAAATATATATATATATATATATATATATATATATATATATATATATATATATATATATATATATATATATATATATATTTTTTTCATTTTTTTTTTAAAAATTGTGGGCCCCACATGCCCCCTCACGCTCCCTCCCGTCCCCTCACGCCCCCTCACACTCCCTTCACGCTCCCTCACGCTCCCGAAAGCACCCTCGAACCCATCCCCTCATGCTCCCTCTCGTCCCCTCGCGCTCCCTCACGCTCTCTAAAGCACCCCCGACCCCTCAATCTGGGGAAACGTCCCCTTTGACGTCCCCCTTAATTTTTTGATTTTTGGGAGCATCGAGAAACGTCCCCTGGAAGTCCCCAAGTCCCCGGAGTGTGAGGGGGCGAGGATTCTAGACCCCTAGGTGGGGGGGCAAGTCCCCGTGTAACACTGGTTAAATCATTCCAGAGGGTTTACCTTATAAAAATTCCTTGCTAATTGTGTAGATGGTCTAGCTAATTATGCAAGTTGGATACTATTATAATTTACTCATCTGCAATTAGTGAAATATGCATTATCGTTTTGCTTCAGCACTGAAGGCAGAAAAATTCCATAAATTCAAAATCTGGAAAATTTTGTAGAGAAATCGCAAGTCCATTAATATTTTTTTCATTTCATCACCCCACACTATTTTTTGTTGTTTCTTTGGGCTTTTCCTAAATGTGTGTTTTAGTGTGGAAGTGCCACATTATTTTCATACAAGAAGATTCTAAAGACCTATCCTTTTAGGACTTGTTGCTTTGTTTGGTCATTTTATCCATTTCAAGCCATTGATTTGGGTTGTTAATGAATTCATATAAATTACCAAAGTAGGACATTTAACAATGTTTGTAGAGTGTTGTGGATTGCTTGAAGGTTTGCTTTTTAAGGGTATACTCTTTTTTGGTCATGCATATCACCTTTCATAATCTTGTGGGACTCTTATTCCATGTTCATGTCATTTGGGAGATAATTGATGTAGAGTGCAGTGAGGCTTGCCTAGAAATTGCATAGGAATCTGAGCACGTGCTTTAAAGATGTTAATTTCCTTTGTCATCCATATTACTTCAGGCCTATGCCTTTCACCAGATTATGTTTTTGCCTGATTTTATACATCAAAAATACCTGTTATGGTACATGGCTATCGTTTGTTGTCTACTGTTTCTCAATGTGTATCAAGTCCTAAGGAAGGAAATTCAATGATTTTTGTAGAATGTTATGTAACACCTTCCAAAGGTTTGCTATTTTAGGGTTATGACCTTTTTGTTTTAGTTATGCATATTACTTTTCATTTCTCTTGGACTCTTATTCAATGTTCTGGTTATCCAGTAGATATTTACTGTAGAAAGAAGCAATGCTTGCTTAGATGTTGTGAAGGACTCTTAGCATGTGCTTAAAATATATTAATTAATGCCTTATTTGTATGGTCCGTGGATATCATTTTGTTGCTCTATATATGTGCTCTCCAATGACATTTCAATGGTATTGATTGCAGGGCAATTACCGGGAACACTGTGTAACCTGGTTTGTTCAAAATTCCCTTCTCTCAAGCTGCCAGTAACGACATCTACATGTGAAAAGAGTTTAGTTGAGGGTGGAAAAGGAGCTTTTTGAGCTGAAATGCCTCATTATAAACAAGAATGTTGTAATAAAGGGTTGTATGCATCATTATTGTGTCTTTTGTCTACCATATTCTAGATAAGGTATGTTGTAGAATTTGGTGTAATAATATTTTGTACTACTAGTAAATGAATTGAAGGTTCAACTTGGATCAGATTTCCCTTACACATAAGAAGGACATCAAGTATATTGAGATGATTAGTTTTGATATAATTCATTTGTATATTAATTGTGAGAACTATTATATAAAACAGGGAATTCTCCTGTCTTGAGGAGGACCGAGTTTCCTATATCCCAATGTCGATATTTTCAACACCATAGGGACATGCTATCTTCCCTCTTAGACTAATGAGAACCCCATCGACTCCTGCCAGTTCAGGGTTTTGTTTCAAGGCACCATAAAAACAAAAAATGAAGGCTTTTTGAGTCTGAATCCACTGATGAAATTCTTGTGGAGTTATATGAAGCTGCCAACATGATTGTGTACATACTTACCTGGGTCCCTGGGTCGGGAAGAAGAACAAGAATATTTAAAATTAAATTGATCTAGCAATTGAAGTTCTTACTTGTCTAGATCTTGATTTGGAATGAATTTAATCCCTTTTGAATTAAGATGTTTAGATAGTAGTTCTTTAGCTTTAATTTCCACCATCTCCATTTCACTCATCATCTATTTGGAAGATGGCACGGTTTTTTGCTAGCCAGATTTCCAACATACGAATTTAGACAATGCAAACTAGACCCTTTCAAAAGAGCCTTGCAATATGGGAATACAATTTGTTGAACTAATTTGTTGACAAAGGCTCCCAAAAATATGTAACTGTGTGTGCTTAAGGAATGCCAAAAATGTTGCAACCTGCTCCAAAAAACTTAGACCTGAAACGTGCTCAAATATGGGATAACAATTCTGTCACAACAGATTATATTATTCTCCACAAGACTCAGTTCTGAAGCTCTCCTACAGATCTGAATTTTTTTGTTCGTAAATAAGTCTCAAAACAGTCCTTTAAACACTGTCTCAAACAATCATGAACATTCCTTTAACTGCAGCCTAACAGAAGCTTATATTGCATCCCTTCCTACAGCCTACACAGGCCTAGTGTGGCTCTTCTTATGGCTTACACAGATCTGACAATCACAATGTTGTAGGCATTTCAGAGATATGCCCAAAACCAACAATCTGAAGTGTGTATTTTTTTTTTCCATAGTTTGTTGTAGCATAGATAATCAAATCATCCATAAATTTGTTGCAGGTCTTTCTCTTAGTAATTTTTCTGTGACCCCATCTTCATGAATGAAACATTAAGATAAATTAGGCTTAGATCAGGGCATTTTGTTGGGATCTTTTTAGCGAGCTTTAGGATCCCATATTCAAGATGGGAATACTCTTGGTCAGGTAGGGTATTGATAAATATAACATCATGTTGTGGCAGACATTATTCAAGGAAATCTGAGGGGAGCTAATACTTGACTTCTTCAAGCCATAGATCCATCGTTATCCTCAAGTTCGTAAGTTCCAACGTTTCTAGATCAAACATAGGAACAATTTTATGCTGGTCATGAACATCAGTGTTGCAGACAGGGAGCTATTTTATATGAGAAATTAAAGCTACCCGAATATAATTTATAGTTAGGAGAAGAAACTCCTTTGAAGACAATTTATCATACCTATGAGCAATAAGAGACAAACCTGTAAATGATTTTTCTCGCTGTGTAGTTAATCAATTATGGGTTTGCATAAGTCCTCTTGTTTTCCTAGGTATTGGTTTGTTCTTTCAATATGACAAGACTATTCATCTTCAATAATGATTCCTTCAACAAATGGAATGGACCTTTCTGCTTTTGTCTCATATGGTTCACAAAATGGCTTGATGATATGATCATCCTTTTTTTATTCCTCATCGGAGTCCATGTCATATGTCGGATGAATGTCGAAGGAAAAAATATTAGACCTTGCTCTGTTCTGTTTCAAATTTAATAGGCAATGTTGATTGGAGATGCACATAATTATGGGTGCCAAAGTTTCTACCATAGTCAAAATCACAGATAGGAGTGTTGGTCTCTTGAACCTTAAGGGATCTTCAGGATTTCCCTTCATTACTGAGTGTCTTATTACTCTCATTCTCAGGAAAACTAGAACTAAAGTTTGGTCCATTGTCTCCATTTGTGCTCAGGATTTTGTCGTATGTTGGTTGAATTTCCATTTTCCAGTGCAAAAAAAAGGCATGGCATGATACCCATGTCATCACGTGCTAAGCCTTCTAGGGTGATTGCAAGAGTGGTAGAAAGTTGTTTCCTACCCTCTTGCTGATATTCATCCTTTGCATTCAGGACCTTTTCTCACACCATCAATCATCCAAATCATTCAATAAATTTAGCACATGCTAGGAAAGATGGAATTGCCTTGTATCTTTATAAGAAGAATTGGGTGATTACAAGAACCGAGTAATGGTGTGGTTGGTCTTCAAAAGTAAAAATTCATTTTCTTTCAAGATTTTGTTAGGGTCTTCAATTGACCAAGTAAGACATGGCCTCCAAAGATCTACTCCTCCTTTATAATATAGTCCTAAACTTCCATGTGAGGAATATCCAAGGTCTGTTGAAACTTGAAGCAATGCACTTCTTTCATTGCTTTGTTTCTTATAATATTTTTGTGTAGATAGAGTCTGAGTGACTTGGTTCATGTTTTTTTTTGAATTTAACTGTAATTTTAGACTTATATAATCATTCATTGGCTTGTAGTAAGTAGCGACCATTGTTGATCCCTTTAAGACATGATGATTTTGTATAAACGGTTGACAAAGTTTGCTTGCAACTTTAAGGTATGTCTAAATTGAAGTTTTAAATTTCAAATTTCGTGAACACAATGACATAGGATGCATTTTCCTCTTCAAGAATTATAGCCCTAAATTTTTTTCTTCTTAGATACCTTGATCAAAGGTTCTTGACTTTTCTCATCAGGGCGGTGGTTACCTTCATACATGTAAATTTATGTAGATGTTCTATGCATGATGCAACTTTACTTTTCACCACAACAATCACATAAACAATCAAGTAAAATGCTGATAGAACATACCAGTGGATCTATAGAAGAAAAACCAGAAACAGAAAAATGTGTGGTGCATTACGGCGGTCAATAGGATGCTTCAACCAGCAAAGTCTCATTGGTCAGCAAACCCTGCATGTGTGACAACAAACCTAAAAACAGACACACGGTCAACTCAAAGTCAACCCCAGAAAAGTCAACGCTTCCCCAACGACAGCAACGACAGCAACACCAACAACAACAGCAGCAATGGCAGCAACAACGAAAGCAACGGCAGCAACAACGACATCAACGACAACAACAACGGCATCAACAACGGTAGCAACGGCAACAACAATGGAAGCAACAACGTCTTCGTCCTTCTTTCCCACGTGTGAACTAAAACTGCCTCCAAGGAGCTCGAACCAATCATAAGAGGAGAGATGATGTGTGAGGATGAGATGAGTGAAATGTCCTCCAACGTTGACTCTATTTATATCAATCATTGATGTGTGTGACACATTTGTTGGGGGTGTAAAACCTTAAGGCCGACCTGCACATATTTGAAATTATTAAAAATAAATTCAAAATAAATTTTCCGCTCATCAGATTAAGATCAATTTTATATCGATCTTACACCTCTTTGAAAGAGGAACCCAATAAAAGTATTGGTATCTTCATCTGAGCATCACAACATGGAGTTTGGACCTAGTTGTCCAATTTTAACACTCCCTCTCAACTAGGGAGAACTCCATCCACCTGTGTAATCAAACATCGTGCGTCATCGCACCGTAACTTGCTTTGCTGGCCTCTTTATTTCAGAACAGTAATGGGTCAGTCACAAAGACATCATTCTCGGCTGACAGATTCAACCCAAAGGTCCGAAACCTCTATAGGATTCACAAAGAGTCTCATACCAACCCGAAGTTGGTTTATTTGACCCGAAGTTAGTAGGAGGTTTGAAACCTCACTTGGACTCAAGAAAGTCATATATACTAACCCGAAGTTAGTCTCACTGACCCGAAGTCAGTAGGAGGTCTGAAACCTCACTAGACTTGATCCCAGATCAAGTGATTGGACACATGCCATCCTATATAGAGAGTACGGCAATCTCTGATGCGTCCATCAATATTTTCTACTAGTCTCTAGCTTTTCCCACCTCATTGGCCAAATGAGAGGTACTTCCCATGAGTCCAAAACTCAATGGGTAGGATGCATATGGGGCATAGATCATGAGAGGTGAACCTACTCAAATATCATAAAGGTGGGGCAGAAGCACCACAAGGTTCAGTAAGCCTAGCCCCGTGTGTGCTTATAGCTTCGAGGAACTATCCCCAAGGCCCCCCCAGAGCTCCCAGAGCTCATCGTACAATAGGACCCTCAGAATAGGGTCATTCCACGATTCCAAGATTCTCACGAAAGGTTAGGAACATGACCTTCCCCAAGGGCATTGTGAGAATATCTACGACCTGCTCATCAGTTCCTATATGATCGAGCCTTACGGTGCCTCGTTGTACCATATCCCGGATAAAGTGGTACTAGCCATCAACATGCTTGGATCGTTCGTGGAACACAGGATTCTATGACAAACGAATCCCCCTAAGGCTATCACAAAGGATAAAGATGGCATCTAGCACATGCTCGAACAACTCACTGAAAATATTTCACAACCAAGTGACTTCACAACAGGCCATACATGCTGCAATGTATTCGGCCTCAGTGGTGCTCAAGGCTACCAACTTTCATTTCTTGCCTAAAGCAGATCTATGTGTGAAGCAACATCCATATGTGCCTGTTTGGTCAATTTAGTGTGTCCTAAATTGCTGCATTTAATTTGTCAATCCGGGAATCGTAAGCTGATGAAGTGCGGCGCACTATATGTGCAAGATAACCTATTTCTTAACTTTTTATCGTTTTTGGTTTTCTAAGGTGAAATGGAAATTCTAAGATGAAAACAAGTTTGGTTATGTTTGTTCAAGGAAATGATATCCCCTATAATGATTTACCAACTTGAAACTTTAAAAAGCAAATTGAAAATTACAATGACAAGACTTGAAAAGAAAGTAAAAGTGTACTGCTGAAATGAAAAGATGCTGCTA
>JAXQQM020062417.1:0-51912 GCA_034641835.2 Pinus albicaulis | reverse complement strand
AATTTCGCACCAAAACTAAAACATCCTGGTTCGGTGTTAGGGAATTGCCCCGGTGCATTATAAACAATGCGCCAAATTTGACATAGCCCAGTGGGGTTGTAGGTAAGCATACCAGTGTGCCTATAAAACTCCGCACACCGGAACAAGGTTAAATAAAAAAAATTACGACCAAAAAACTTCATTTTTCACTTTCCTCAGTGCTCTAGAGCTCTCTAGCACCGGTGCCATTTCTCCTTGTCTGAGCTACCCTGACATCGGTGCTCTCATTGCACCCACTGCACACACTACTGCTCTGCATTGGCCACCAATCTCCAGCTTTCATTTTGAAAAATGGTTGGAAAATTTTCTTTTGCAAAGTTTACAGCCAATATGCCTCCTTGACGATGAAATGTATAGGTATTTTTCTAGTTTTTCCATAATTAAGCCTTTAGCGGATTATAAATTGAAATAACCTTAAAAATAACCATTAAAAAAGAAGAATAAATTGTCACGTAGTGCGCTGGAGCTGTTCGGATCGCATCGGATAGCAGTGCTGCCTGTAAAATTTACAGGCTGCACTGCCATCGGTGCTAATTGTATCCGCACCGTTTTTGGGGCAGTATCGAAAGACACCCCGAATAATTTTAAAATAAAAAATAAAAAATAAAAGGCGGTGCCCTCATTTATCCAGGTGCACCATTGACCACAGGAATCACAGTGCGGTGCGTTGACGGAATTATTCACCCTGGTGTATGTCAGCGCACTGCATTCTAGATTCCGAGAGGGTCAACGGCGTCACTGGGTAAAAGACCACACCGTCGACTATGTAATGGTCATGAAGTCGGTGTGCTGACACGAGTATATGTGTTGGGGTCTATATTTCAGTCGGCTCACCGCTATTCTGAACTTTGATAAAGTTAATGGTGCTTGAAAAATAGACAGCTACACTAAGGCCAGTGCATTGTATTTCATTAGGGGCACCGGGACCGGTGCGCTACATTCTTAAGACACATCACGACCGGTGCGTGACTGTTTTTATGGCGCACCAACCTTTATGTTTGTTTTTTTTTTCAAAAAAAAATATATATGTATATTTCTAAATACATGTCTGTTTTAATATAAAAAAAAATTTAATATGGCAATGATTCAGAGATAAGAGGTGGAACAATAGAAGCAACAGGCTAAATAGTATGACATGATTCGCCAATGGGAGGCCCAGAGAGGGAGATAGATGCATACCCTTGCCCTATTACTGCAGATACCCAGGAGATCCTCAGGCAGGTAGGGCTCCTGAAGTTCTATGAGGAGGCTACTTCCCTAAAGGCCCATAGTGTGTTTTTGAGATATCTTATCCGCAGGTGGAATGCCCACCGACAGGCTTTCCAGGTTTGTCCTAACCAGTGGTACACACCCACTGAGGAGGATATTTATTTTATTACAGGAATATTGATGAGAGGGGTGGATTTTCCCTCATTCCCAGACATGCCAACTGGTTGGGTAGCAGGGAGTCAGTTAGTTTAATCCCAAAGATTCATTAGAGCACATGTACTATCTCCTTCAGAGTTTCAGGTACCTGGAGGTCAGTTACATATAGGTTCTTTTGGTAGATAGGATGTGCAATGCCTCTCCCTTATCATTTCAACCATTTCGCACAACACAAATGATGGGCAACACATTAGTTTCTTGCTTTTATATTATGTTGATTTTTTAGTACAATAGCCACAACTTGTTAGGTGGTCTGCCATTTTTTTGTGGCAGTTTTGTACGGCCTTAGATATATTTCGTGCACATGCAAAAGGGAGGGTCAACTTCCCTTTTGATTTAGAGCTTTTTTGTTTAGTTTTTGAGAGGTTTCTAGAGATGAGACCTAGTTTTTTTTGACAGCCTCGTAGGCTGATGTTTGAGGCCCGGATGCACATGTGGGGGCAGATGATTCCCAAGAGGGGATACACTTTGTTTCCAGCCAGGAAATCACATAATTCACTAGACTTACTAGCTAGTTTTGATGGACTACATCCCTTCATTATGGTCCCATGTCCTTATGCTGGCTTAGATTGGCGAGGGTGTCCCAAAATCCTCTTCACAACTAATGAGCCACCAGATGATAGAGATAATATTACTATTTTATTTATATTTATTCTAACATGTTCTTTAACTTGTTTTTATTAAATTGTGTAATGAAATTTTCTAATTATTGCTATGTAATTGTATATATTTTGCAGACATTGGCTCTTTTGATGGTGAGGAGATGCCAGGTCCACCACATGATCTAGGTGTGGATCCTGGTGATGATGATCAGGATATGGCTGATGTCGAGGATGATCATGATGAGGATGAGGCTAGTGCAGCAGAGAGACATGTTCCTGCTCATGGTGCAGCAGTGTCGCCTTTTTCTAAGCATGGTCGACCTAAGACCAGATATAGGATGGAGTTGGCCAACCAACTTTGTGCATTGATTTTTGATGCGGGCATCAGGCCCTCTCATTACAAAGACATACAGGTTGATGATAGGATGTTACGGATGTGGAGAGGCATGCCACATGAAATGTACAACTTGATGCAGTATGTCGTAGGAACTATGATAGATGTTACGCGACTAAGGAGGATTGTCCGTAGCTATAGGCATAGTCGAGCCACTACACGTGATGAACAGTCCGCGAGCAACGACTCACATGCATCTCATGATCGTTCACCTCGTGGCACGCCTGATGAGCATGATGCTCCACTGGCAGCATTTGACAGTCATCATGGAGATGAGGCTAGACCATCAGCCACGTCCAGTCAGCAGCTTGCAGCTGCATCCATCAGTACTATTCATGATCATGAGCAGGCTGGACCATCGACCATCAAGGTTGCATTATTGACTGAGCAGGCCTCCACTACTACTACTCATATTGATGTTGTACTACCACCAGTGGATGCATCCATCACTACTAGTGATCAGATCATGAGCATGCTCGATCATTGACTGTCGAGGCTACACCCAGCTTTACTGATCAAGCATCCACTTGTATTACTGCTATTGATGTTGTTATACTACCTCCAACACCTCATCAATTGTGTATTTTTAACATTACCAACATGAAAATTAAGTACAAATGCAACATGAACATAAAATACATGGACCATATATGTGTATATATATATATATAGATATATATATATATATATATATATATATATATATATATGTGTGTGTGTGTGTGTGTGTGTGTGTGTGTGTGTGTGTGTGTGTGGTCCATGTATTTTATGTTCATGTTGCAGTTGTACTTAATTGACATGATGGTGATCATCATGATGTGGCGCATATTTTTAGGCCATGTTAGATATGTTCATTTAATGTTTAGCTTGTAGATAGATGTGTATATGTGATAGCATGAGTTATTTGACATATTGAGATGTATATTTGATGTTTTTTTTGTGATGACCTTAATATATAATGTTAATTTGATGTTTGAATGTGTTTATTAGTCGAATATGATGTTTGTACAATGGTTATCATGATCGTGATATGTTTATTAATTAATTTAATATTAAATGACCATGATAATTATTAAATATTATGTCGTGATTGTAATTGTAATTTAAATTTTAATTGTATGTAAAATTGTATTTGTATTTGTACTTATTTTAATTTAAACTGTACTTATACGTAAAATATTTATTAATGTAAAATTTTAATTGTAATTGTGATATTTAATTTATTCTGAAATGATTGTAATTGTATATATGAAAAATTGTAAAATTGTAATTCTAATTCTAATTGTATGTAAAATTCTAAAATTGTAATTGTATTTGTAATTGTAATTTCAATTGAATTGTATGTAAAATGTTTATAAAATTGTAATTGTAATTGTAAATTTAATTCTATGTAAAATTGTAAATGTAATTGTACATAAAATTCTAAAATTGTAATTGTAATTGTAAATTTAATTCTATGTAAAATTGTAAATGTAATTGTACATAAAATTCTAAAATTGTAATTGTAATTTTAATTGAATTGTATGTAAAATATTTATAAAATTGTAATTGTAATTGTATTATACAACGCATCGCAAAAGTACTGTAGTAAAAAAAATGAAAACATTTTTTCTAAATCCGTGCGCCAAATCTGAAATAGGGCATTGGTGCTCCATTTAACTAGGCAAGCATCGTATGCTGTATTACATCGTTTTTGCGGTGCATTTATAATACCCCACACACCGTTAGGTCTATTACACTATTTTTTGTGGTACGTTTATAATACCCAACGCATCGTACGATGTATTATATTGTTTTGTGGTGCGTTGTTAATATCCCCATGCACCGACTGCGGTGCGGACCTCATGAAAGACGCACCAGTGTCTTGAGATTTATTTTGTACCTGAAAATTTGAGAATTTATTTATAAATATATTAATGAATGATATGATACAGGTTTTATATTGACAAAGAAATGTGTGACAAGAGATTAAGTAATAAAAATACTATTAACACATCAAGAAAAGCAAAAAAGGCAGTTTGTTTGTAAATTATTTAGAAAAAATATTATTTTTGAACTATATGTAAGTTTAAATAATATGTATTGTTTACTGTGTATCATGTAGAGCCACAAAATGACGAAGCTCGATATGATTATTTCTGATATAGGACCAGAAGAGCATAAAATTTTAATGGAAAAATTGCAAAGGATGAATCAGGTGAATGAAAAAATACTATTGATCCAATATGAGTTTCTTTTTTTAATTATCATTAATAATACACTTAAAATTATTAGATAACATGTGTCAAACAATCTACTAATTCACACCTGTTTAATGTTCTACAGGGACCAACAACTCAAAAAAGGAATGTTTTTCGAAGAAAAGAAAAAAAATAGAACATCATGTAAATGAAAATCAATTGCTCCTTTGCTCATCTAGAGTGGTGCTGGAAATTAACGAAAGGGGGAAAAACTTTTACAAAAGTTTGAGGGATCTAGCGGAATGAATGTATAGACATTCTTTCCACTTACAATACAAAAGCCAATCCAATGATTCCAAGAACCAAATTTTATGTAAACAATAGGAAGATTTTCCAAATAATTGGTCAATGAGACATGTCAGACTTTTAATAGAAAAAACGTACAAAAAAAAAGAAGGAATGAAAAAGTAATATTCCTTTAGATGCTTGTCTAGAATTATTTATAAATATCACTTTTGTTATACTTAATTTTCATATATCAATATTAAAATTAAATAGTTTATTGTCATGTTACATTTTCAGGAAGATTATGAAAATCTCAAAATATGAACGAGATGATATCAAAAATATGCCAGTAGGAATGTCCAAAAAGGTGTACAAGGAGATGGTCAAAGAAATGGAAAAAATTGCATCGCTGGAGGAGCCATATCAACAAAAACTTGCTTCAAATGTAATATGTAATCATTAAATTTTTTATTCATTAGGTAAAATAAATAAACAATTTAGCATTAAATATTAATTTTCAAGTATTTTCTTACAGAAAAGAAAAGAAAATGGAACCCATTCAGCACATAAACATGACGACAAGGTAGAAAAGGATTGATATCTAAGTTTTTGAGTAATTTTTACTTCCTTATGACAACTTAACTAGATTTAATTTTTGTATTTTTTAAGTTGTTTTACAAAAATCATCATTGAATGTCTTCAAACAAGTGCTAACATACAAAGAAGAACCATCAAAGGAATTGATTGAAATTGAGTTAAATATGGGTTGTGCATATATATTAGCATATTAGAACTTAATTGTGGAATTTGTAAGCATCTATGGATCTTGTTTTACTTAGCTCCATCTATAATTAATAGAAAAAATAAATCTTTATATTAAATATATGATTTGTTATGGGGTCTAAAACATGCAAGAAACAAAGTATGGCAATGTGCCAACAAATCAAATCTTGAAAGATGGCATGTTACATGGTTTTGAAAGAATGTGTATAGTTTATGAGTCAATTGTTGCATTGGTACGTCATCTCTTTTTAATTTACATTGATGTTTATTATTTAATATTGCAATTTTCATTATTCTCACCAATGTATATACACTCATTACAGTTTATTTTTATGTTTGTAGATGGAAGGTGAAGAAGAAGAAAACAATCAACACTATGAACAAAACATTGCTGAAAATAACCCAAGTCATGGAAGTAGCTCTAGCAGTGACAACAGTTCAAGCGAAGAATAATGATCACTATGTTTGCATATAAAAGCAAGGTGTTGTATTTTTTGAAAAATGTTTGTGAAATTAGACATTTTCTTTAATGTAATGGACATAGTGTCCCAATTGAAAGATAAATGGATACTAATAACTGTCCCATTTTGTATGAAAAAGAATGTCTTATTCATATATATATATATATATATATATATATATATATATATATATATATATATATATAAAAAATATTTTATTTTATTCTATTGCATTCTCTTTTGTCGCTATTGCATTCTCCATTGTCATTCTCAAATGCACTAATAAAAATTTAGTTCATATGAATATTGTTATAAGATATATATATGTGCCGACTTCTAATGAATAATGAATTTTAAAAAACCACAAGAATTTTGATATGATATAACAAATTAATCCAAAAATCACATTCAAATGCATTAATAAAAATTTAATTAATATGAATATTGTTATAAGATGTGTCAACTTTTGACGAATAATTAATTTAAAACAATCACAATAATTACACTGTAACAGGTCGATGTTTCTAAAAAATACAAAATTAAAACCGGTGCGTGTATACTTACACCGGTGTGCTTGTATTCTTAAGCGCCCCAGTGAATTTTTACGAGGCATTTGTGCGGTACGGCTCTCCAGTGCATTTATGTCTATCTATGCACCGGTGCCTTTTTACGACTTATTAGCACTGCACGAATATAGATACCAATTATAAATCTCAGTGCGTTTGTGTGATACTATTCACTGGGGCGTTTTTGTGTCTATACGCACCGGTGCATTTAGATGACCTATGGGCACCGCATGAATACCGATACCAATTATAAATCTCTATGCATTTGTGTGATACTGCGCACCGGGACGTTTAAGAGTCTATATGCACCGGTGTATTTGTATGGCATATTTGCACCACATGAATATTGATACCAATTATAAAGCTTGGTGCATTTGTGTGAAAGGATGCACTGGTGTGTTTCTATAAGTCTACGCACCAGGGCATTGGTACGACCTATGGGCACCGCTCAAATCCCAAGACCAATTATAACGGCCCCGTGCGTTGTATCACCAACACTATGCCCGATGTTGTTTTATACCTTAACAACCCGGTGCATTCTTCTTCGACTACCTCGGGGCGCCGTCCACAGGTATGCACTGGTGTGTTAAAGCCTTATTAGTGCACCGAGGAAAAAAACATCTGTAATAACCTCCGACCGCCCATTTTTTTCAGTTATGTTGAATTTCCATTAAAAGCTTCGCCAAAACCTCCGTAACCATAAACGGATGTGGTAGCATATGTTTTTTTGACAATTTTGGCCAATTTTATAACACTAAAAACCTCCTTTATAACCTCCACTAGAGGTTCTTTTCCTTGTAGTGATGGGGGATGATTTGCTATTTTTTAAGTAAAAGGATTAAAAAATTAAAAAATAATAAAATAATAAAACTACTTTTTCAACTTGTATTTTCAACTTATCTCACAAAGTTTTTACTAAAATTTTGAGTGGGAGTACTCGTTGGATGAAAAATTTAATTCCTCATCCAAGGAGTACCCATGTTGCATACTTTTGATGGACCCTACTACACGAAAAATGAGAAATACATGAAAATACATGATTGCAATCACGTTTTTCATGTATTTCTCATTTTTTGTGTAGAAGGATCCATTAAAAGTATGCAACATGGATACTCCTTGGATGAGGAATTAAATTTTGCATCCAATGAGTACTCTTGCTCGAAATGTGAGTAAACAATTTGGGAGATAAGTTGAAAATATGAGTTGAAAAAGTAGTTTTTTCTTTTTTTCCCTTTAAAATTTGATGATGTAATAAAATATTATTTTATTATTTCCACTATTATTTTATAATTTCCGTAGGAGGCCTATTTTAGACCTCAAAATTCCCGTAATTCCTAGACATTTTAGGGAACATAGTAGCTGAATAGAGAGGATTGGTCATGGGTAACTTAGAATTCTCATGCAAGAAATAATGAAAAATATGAGCTCTATCAGAAAATGATAGCTTTTGGTAAATTTTCATTAATGCATCAGTGTAAAATGGATGCAAAGGTTTTTTAGGATTTAGTTGGAGAACTTGGAAAATTGATTCAGAAGTCACATAGAAAAAGTCTCATTATTTTGGGCTATTACATCTCTTTGGCTAGGTAGATCTCAAGCTTCACACCAGGAAACGAATTTTGGAAAGTGATAGGTCTATGGGAAATCGAAATGAGGTAATAGGGACTTCAAAAAATAAATTTCGTCATTGGAATCTTCTTAATTTTGAAGATCCCAATTGTGAAGTTTGTATAGATCCAATTAATATATGGGCTTTGTAATTAAAGTGAGTATCTACTAATGATCATTCATGTAGGTTAATCACATGAGGTAGTAGGGTATTATCTGTAACCCTTTTTTTTTCCCTTGTGAGAAGCCATTAGGAAAATAAGTTTTTGAGATAATTGATAATAATTTACCTGGTTGCAGGACAATTGCAGGCTGAAGATGATGATTGGAGATCATTTTCTATTGAAATTTATGTTGCCGAAGCGTTCTTTGAATTGTAGTCACGAACATAATACAAATGGATGGTTTGAATAGATGAAATTTCTTTATTGTGGAGTGGATAACGGTTGGAATAGTCTAACCATTATTGGCGTGTATGATTTTAATGCATAGTAAAGTTAGTGGGGAGGATGTAAATGGTCATCTTAAAGTTTGAAAGGAGGGATAGTAGTAGTTTATTATGGAAATATGGTTGTAGGAAGGACAAAATGGTGGAGGAGCTAGTGGCGGGAAGGCAAAAGCGGAAGAGTGATTTGCGGAGGGGGGGGGGGGGGGTATGGATGGTAAATTTTTTTCACGAGGGGATTAATATAATTCACATAGGATTTCCACATATCCAATGGTGGGATCATGAAAACTAATTTGCAGACCCACCCCCCCCCCCTCTATTAAATGTCGACACTACTAGGGGTCCCACAATTGATCGGGGGTCATTGATCTGGGTAAGCCCAATCTCATATGTTCAAAAAAAATATGAATGTATTACTACCCGACAAAAAATTCATTTCAACCTTATTACAAATTAAATAATCCATTTTTTTAAAATAAATACAAAGGATTATAATAATATAATAAAATAATAAAATAAAGCAACATTTATACTTGCACACTAACTTTGAGATATATGTATTTTTATTTTATTATATATATACATTGTAAAATCCATTTTTCTTCTTTCTTTTTATTTTTTATTTACTTTTCTTATTGTTCTATTTTTATTTTTATTTTTCCTTTTGAAATAAAGATAAAATTACAAAATCTAAAGGAGTAAGAATACATTACAACAATGGCTCCATCTAGGGACTGCTTCCTCCTGTGGGATGTAGAAAAATTGTCGATCCATGTGCCTTATCCTTGGGCTATGGAGTCTTTGCTGTGAAAAACACACTTTGATGCTGAAATTTTAAAGAACACTGGGAATATACAATTATGAAAGTTCAGGTATTTAATACTGAATATAGTGTTTAAGGTATTGGCCATTGAATGGAAATGAAGAATAATGTTCTTCTAGGTTATGTAAAATAAATGTGTTGTTACCCTTCACTTTTGCAATGCTAAAAGGTCCCAACCATAAATTATCAAAATTTACATGCTTGCCTTTTTCCTCTCTTCTGGCATCCCATCTCAGCACTAGGTCTCCTTTCCTAAAATCTCTTTCTCTAGCCTTCCTATCAAAAAAAATATTCATTTTATCTTAATACTATTCAATTTTATGTTGAACTTCATATCTATCTTGATTTAGCTCAATGGTTTTATTGATTCTCATAGAAAAATCATCGGCTTCTTCATATGACTCCTACAAAAACTTCATAAATGGAAATGCTAACTGTGTTGGGAAAATTAATTCAATCCCATATACAAGTTGAAAAGGAGATTTACCAGTAGATCTTTTAAGTGAAACTCTATTTTACCACACTGCATATTTGAGATTACTGTCCCAAGTCATTTTGTGATATGCTAATACTTTCTTAATGAATTTAATCAAACTTTTATTTGATGATTCTGCTAACCCATTATCATGTGGATAATAAGGTGTAGAATGATGTAATTTAATATGATATTTCTGATGGAATTCTATCATTTTAATACTACTGAAATCTTGAGCATTATCTATAACAATTTTTATTTGGCAACTGATGTAGCACGAAATTGTAATTTAAGATAACACCGCAGACATGTGGGTTATGGCCCACATAAATTCCCTTTACTCGTAGCGGATTAAAATATTCAAGTTTTTATTAACATACATACGGAAGCAATCAAATAGCGTATACTTGATCAGAAACAAATCGTAATAGCTCCTAGACAACATGCATACACACATAACTTTGGTTCTAGGGTTCCACAACATGGTGACAAATCGGAAGCGAATCGCACATCGGAACTTTTACAATATCACATGTTCGCAAATATAACACATAGCTTAAAACCATTGATACAAAGTATTGTGATGCTGAAATCACATCACATCTTCCAAAAATTATCACAAATCGGTATTTCGCAGAATTACCTCTTCTTCGTTACGATTATCCTGTATCACATGCAATATGCGTTGAATGCACCATGAAGACACGTGGCTCTTCCCTTCATCGAATCGCAAGATATTTTGTTTAACTTGCGAAGTCCTTAACTCATAAACATAATAATCACCGAAGGTGATATGTGCTCGTCCATCTATCTCTCGCACACGACTTTGTTCGTCTCTTCATCTACGTGAATTTCATATGTACTTTGTCCTCCACTCTTACTCACACAATATATTTATTAATAGAAAGAACAAAAATATATATTGAGAATTCGAAATGGAACAACACACAGATACTACAAGTTCCAGATTATTCCTGGATACTTAAAAACACACACATTTCATTTATTTTCTGAGCTCAAATACAGGCTAAGGCCACTCATGCATGAATCACACTTTTTCCCTGTGGCTACATTGGGTTATCTGCCCTCATAAACATACAATACAGACTTCTTTTATAAAGGAAAAGGAGTGCATCATTTAAGATCCATGAGTTTTTCTCCTTAATTTCGCTCCAATAACCCATGGAATCTCTTTGTTTGATTACATGGCCAATAATTAAAATAAATCAGTTCTTCTAGAGACATATCGCTTCCCTCTTTTTAGCTTCGTTTCATGGTATTTAGCCCCATTTACAACCGGTTGTCCACATTATCCTTCCACAGCATCGTATTTCAATTATATTAACGGTGGTCTGATGCTCCTGCATTAGACTCCCAAGGTACAGAAGTCTTATGACCTCCTATTCATATGATTTATTCATCTCAATAACAAGTTTGTTGCTTGATATCAGTACCAAGTCCTCCTCTTTAGAAATTCTACCCACATCCTCTGTGGAATTTCCTTTCTGATCTTTCCGTGAGCTACAACAAAACCTCTGTAGTAGCAAGTACTCCCTACTACACGATACTGCACTAAGATTCTCTCCTTGGAGCTCAGTATTTCGCATCTCTTTGGTTCTCTCCTCTAGAACCATTTTTCTGAGAAAATCTTTGCTCTAGGCTGCTGCATATCTTCTCACCTTCTTCAATTGCTATCTGCAAACAAAAAATATAAATACTGTTAGTCATCAAAAAAAAAAAAAATTTCCTTTGTAGATGACTAAATGTCTATCCTCGACTTGTAGAAACAAAATTCATGAACATTGCGAGTTCTAGAAATCTCACTGCCTTCATTATCCTTAGAGCAATTTTTCACTATTCTATTATTTTGTCATTCCATGGTCAATCTACCACTTCTAAAAAAACACCTCATAGGATTATGCCACTCATCTACATCCTATTTTTCCCACCTATAACCTCATCACTCTGTTCTTTCCTTGCCCATAACTCCATTTTCCACCTAGGGTTTCCTACAAGCTTAACTCATGCCCATGATCCCCAAGTCCCTCAAGCATTGAGGGTCCCTAAACTATCTCTGTAGACTCTTTAGATAAATCAAGTACATTGTATTTTGGATCTTCAATACACCACTTTTTCAATACTCAGTTTTTACACTTGAAGATTCCAAACCAATTTTCAGTCAAAGAGAGGTCAAACAATCCCCACTAGGTCAATTAGGGTTTCATTTTTTTCAAGGTCATCATCTCCAAAAAGACTACCATTCAGCTTCAAAAGTCTACACATAAGGTAATGGGCTATATTGAAACTTTTGAAGAAGTTATAAGAGGCTAACCAACAAAATAAATTCGTAAGGTAAGAGGTCTGCTACTCAATGATGGCATCTTGCAACAAGGGAGACAAGAAAACTGGGGTTTTTTTAGGGAAATTTTCTTGGTTTCATGACCTCCATGATTAAATAATAAATAAGGCTTGTATCTTGATGCTCTTACACCTCCTCCTATCCTTAATATACATTCAAAAACACTCCTTATCACTCTTATCCCTCAAAATCATCATTTTTCTACAAAACCTAATCTATTGCCACAATTTTAACACTTTTTGAGTCTAGGCCTATGTTTTGACCTTTTGAACCCCTTCCCCTCACTCAATTATTTAAATTCCACTTTCCCATACTCCCAAACATTTATCCCTATCCCACAAAATTTCCCCAAGAATTTAGACAACCCTTAACCCCTTCATTCCCCTCCCTCTGCAAGGTAGTCCTAAATCCCCTACACTACACCCTAATTTCCTCTTCCAACTAAGCTAGGGTTTGATATGAAAAGGAGGCACAATATCAAAGGATTAATTTGATATATCATGTCAGCAAGAATAAGTATATACCAGCTCATAAAAGTCACACCTCCATCATTTTCCAAGAATTCATTCCAAGAGACAAGCCACGTGTCACACCTACGACAAGTTTTGCTTCAAAAACATGTTTCTGACCAAACAGAAATGAATTTGGAAACATTGAGAGAGTTTTTTCTCCATCATAGGGCCAAGAAGAAAAATGTACTTCAGTTTTTACACAAGTATCATGGTTTGGGAGCAATGCCAAAAATAAAGGTGTCACCGGAGAATTTCTGCACTGTTGGAGTGACCTTGGAAAAATCATTTTTTTCTCACAGCTGAAGTGTCCAAATGACTTGCTTGATGAGTCAAAAGATAACTAGACTTGAAGAGATTTCCAATGAGCTATCACGAGCTCAATTTTTAGTTAAGGAAGGCCCCGAAAAGTTTCCTGCACCAGCACTCTTCATTTCTGCACCATTATTCAAGAATTTTTTACCAGTCTTAGGAAAATAAACATTTTGTTGGGAAAATCAACTCCAAACAGGAAAAAAATTATATATTTGGAAAGTAGAAAAGTCAAGCTTTCCAACGCGCTATCACAGAGATCATTCCAACACCGAGAAAACCTTCACATTTCATCTGCAAATGGGCGCTACACACCTGCAGAGGCGCTATGCACCTGGAGCCTGGCGCTGAGCATAGAGGAGGTAGGTGCAGTGTTAAACAAAAATGCACTATGCACCTGGAGCCAGGTGCTACGCACTTGGCAGGCACTGCGCAAAGACATATTTTTTTCAAAATTGCTCAAAATTTTCCTAAATCCAAATCTTTGCCTCCAAAACTCTTGCATCAGTCAAGCAAGGTTGGTGGTCCTTTTTTCCTCACCTTCCAAGTGTTCTTTTCATAATTAAGGAGAACATTAAAAAAACCTAATGTGACCAAACCCTAATCTGCACGAAAATCCAATTATTTACCTTCTAGGGTAGAGTTTTCAAATTTGAGAGTTGTCATAGTTGTAAAACATTCAGTACAAGCGAACCTACCTCTGGACTCTAAAAATATTCTTTGATTGCTTCATCTTGCCCTTATTTGCTGAAAATTTTCCCACAAATCACTCACTTGCCCTCCATAAACCTAAAGGCCCTCATCAACCTAAAAATTTTGTTTTTTTAGACCAGTCACCATGTCTGAGGAAGAAATCAGCAGGTCAGAGGCAGAGTTTAGATAAAAATAAAGATGAAATTGACAGCTGTGAAAGTAAAAATAGTGAACACTTAGAAAAAACATTGATGGAGATGATACAAGTTGCTCACTCCCAAGCATAGAAAAATATACTGATGATGAAAAAGATGAAGGCCAAGAAGGTAATGAAGCAAATAATTAGGGTAATATCCAGCAAGAAGGCTCACAAGGCAGCCAAGAGAAATATGAGCATGGGCAAGACAGTGAGCACAATAATAGTGCAAATAGTGGCAAAATGAAGGAAGATGATGAGGAAATAGAATATCAAGAACAGACAGATGATGAGGCTGAAACTGATTTTGAAGAGGCAGGCAATGACAAAGAAGAAGACATCAATGAAGGACAAGGCTAAAGTGAGACAGATACAGAGGCTGATGATCAACTCCAAAACCAAGGCAAAAAAACTAATGGTAGCAATATAAGATACAATAATATGGTGAAGATCAAGAAGAGAGTGGTTTTCATGCTGAGCAAGAGGATAGTGAAGAAAGTGCGGCAAGTAACTCAAAAAGAGGAACAAAGTGACAACAGAAAATCAGTGAGGAGGCATTGACTTTTGAGCACTCAAAGAAGGTAAATACCAAGAAAAAAATAGATACATGGCTCAATATTTCTCATAGGCTTCTCAAAACCCTTGAAGACCTTCTCCACCAAGTTTGAGGCAATTTGGACAAAAATTTGTTTTTTTTGAATTTTGACCCCTAAGAGCGCAACACCCTAGGCACTAAGCACAAAATTGGTGCATCCTCAGCTTCTAAAGTTTTCAATTTTGGACTTTTCACATCACCAACATTCTACCCACAAAATTTTAGGTCAATTGGAGCATTTTTTCCCCCTCAAAAGGTCAAAAAACACCTCAAAATTGACTTTTTCTGCCTCCTTTTCAGGCCAGGTGCTGCGCACAGAGCAATCATTGGAGATCTGATTTTTGAGCCAGAAAATGGCATCCATTTAGCACCAATCAAGTATTTTTCAAAATTGTACTCATCAAGCTTTCCAACGAGCCATCACGGGGCCAATTCTGATTCCAGGAAGGGGTCCAAAACTTAGGTACAACAGACCCTATTTTTTTCTAAAAGGGCGCTACGCATAGAGACAACCTTTTGCCAAAAAGTCAAAAAAAGACACTAATTAATGAAAAATTGGTTTTTTAATATTTTCTTGGACAAATCACTCTTGATTTGATTAGGGAGTTGTGTTTTGATGTTTTTCATTTATTATCTTATATATTATGTGTCTTGGGTCTTGCATGGTCATTAAGCACATTTATGACATTTATGGCTAAATTAGGGTTTCTGGAAGCCTCTTAGGGTTTCCACGTCCTCATTTTCTCCATAAATAGAGCATGAGGCTCTTATGTATTGGTGGGATTTTGATGACTTATTCTCAAGTAATACATAGTCTCTTGGAGTTTTGAAAAGAATTTGATGTCTTTGTGCTCATGCATGCCCTGATTTGTTTGTTGATGGAGAAGGACTATTTGCAAGATACGTAAGCCTGGTTGATGGTGATGTGTTTCTCTTTTGTTCATGTTTTCTAGTTTTTTCATTATGTTTCCATTTTTCTCTATTGCAGTAGGACAAAGAATTTATACTAAGACATGTTTTCTGATGGCACCTTAGGTCTGTTTGTTCTTCACTACCTTAATGTTTCCTTCTGCTAGGATATGTTAGAGAATTCATCTTTTGCTCTCTAAGGATTTCCTGAAATTTTCTATTTCTTGAATGGTTTAGATCAGTTGGTATCAAGCATGATTTATGGCTAGCCCTGCATATTTGTTGCCACTAAAAACTCTGTTCCTGGAGTCATCTCTTTAAAGCACCATTACCTAGGTTTGTCAAAGAAGTTTGTTTCAATCATGCTATTTGCATTTTCTTAGCTAATTGTTTCAAATAACCTTCATAGCTATTATCTTAGAGGTTCAAAGTTTCTCTCCTTCTATGATTGTAGTTATTTGTACATATTAGATTTTTTTTGTTCTTGATGATGAAATCCATGAAAGTGAAATAAGTTTCTTTCCTTTCTTTATTTCATTTGAATTTTTGTCTTGGATGATTATCTTCTTTCAGTCTAAAATCAAATGGATTATGTTTTGCTTATGCCTTTGATTCTCTTTCTACGCTTATGATTCTTCTAACTCCCTTAGTTTCAAACTATATAAAGGATTCTGGTATGCCCTTTATTAGCTTTTGTTCTCAAGCTTAATGTCCATCTCATGATCCTTCACAACCTCAAAGATCCACCAACCAAGCTAGATTTTCCCTGAAAATACTCCCTAATCCATTAGTGAACTTATCATGACCTTGTTAGACTCTATTTCCCAATGTTTTGAAGTCTTCCTTGCTTTCTATCTAAATCTATCTAAGCGTCATACCCAACCAAAAACAATCAACAAACCCAATACTTCATAACTAGCCTAAAATCAACCCTAATCAGCAAACAAGTTCACATCTTTGCACCTAATAGAGAGATCCCTGTCCGAATCCAGGAAGGCTAGGTCCTTGGATTCCAAAGCTTAGTTTTATGTTACCCCTTTCCATTTGTATCTCAATCAATCTAGAAAATTACGGGGAGCTAACATAATGGTGATCACGGTGGGAATCTGAGTGAAAAACAAACTTAGACTTCCCTAAACCTTTCCAGAGCCCTTAAGAATACTATCTTGTGGATTTATCCCACTGCTCATACCAACATAATGGCGATCATGGTGGGACTTCTGAGTACATAGTTTCCTGAATACCTCTTAAGACTCTTTAGACCCTTAGTTTGACTTAGAAAATCCAGTGAATCTTCCACCTCATCGCCACACTAACATAATGGCGATCATGGTGGGACATTCTGAGAAGATAACATCTTAGACATCCTTAGGAACTCAGAAAACCAACAAAATTCCTTAGATTTGTATTGATTTGTTGATGGTGGACAACAAGAACATCCTTAAAACAGTAAAAATCATCCACTTGGCGACTCCACTGGTCTTCAGTAGCCCTGTTGACCCCACTAGTTCTCATAAACTCCCTCGGGAATGCATTAAGAAATCCAAATCATGTTGATGGTGGACAAAAAATTTGAAACCTTCCACCTGGCGACTCCACAAATCTCAATAGACCTAAAGAATCCACTAGTAGAGAACTCTAAGACTGGTTGAAAATATTTAGTGACCCTTTCTGATTTACAAACATGGATCCAAGGATACAAAGGAGATATGCTATAATGAATAGAGATCACATCCCCGGGATCCCACACAAATTGCCTTAGATAGATTGGGGCAAAAACCTCCCTAGGTTTCAAGATGAAAAGTTTGATGACCCTTTGTTACACCTCATCAAGTTTCATATCCATGTATGGGGGTTAAAAGCTGAATGGCATGACGATTTCCTTATGAAGATTTTCATGCTAACATTAGAAGGGAAGGCAAGGGAATTCTATGAGAGTCTAAGACCTGGTAGCTTGTTTTCCTTAAAGGATATACACAAGGAATTTTATGAGCATTATAAACAAAATTCCCCAGCTTTATCATTGGTTGAAAATTGTTGTGATCAATCTTAGGATATCATACAATATCTTATAGATAGTGATGAAGATTTAGGAAATTTTCATCCTGAAGATCTCTTAGCAGCAATCCATGAATTTCATTCTCAAGATAACTATCATGACAACCTAGATGAGTTATTTGAGGAAGAAATCAACCAAGGTATAGAGGGAAACCCACAAGATCTCTCGGAAGGCACAAGTGATGATTCACCATCTCTTCTAGGTGAGGCTCAAGAAAACATTCAGCCTCAAAAACAGCCTTCACGAGAGAAAGAGAACTATTGTACTTCTATCCAAAAAAAGAGAAAAATTCCTCCTCTTTTGACTGAAGAGGAAATAAATCAGATGTTAAACATGCAACCAGCCTCTAAACCTTCATGTAAACAATTTTTTTTTGTTCTTTCTCCTACTAATTCCATCTACCATAAATCATAAAGTGAACTTGTAGATCAATTCAAAGAAGAAAAAACTGATAATCCAATATGTTTGATTGGTGACACTACTTATTTTGATGAGTTTCCAAATTTTGATCAATATGATGATGATATCCTCCAAACAGAAAGTAACCTTGCAGAGAAATTAGTGATTGGTTTGTGCGAGGAAGATCATTTTCATCAACTTCAAAAAAGTAATAAGCCAATTCATGCCATCTATGCCACTGATGAGGGAAGCCTTGAAAGTTCAGAAGTAAGTGAAGGATCTTTGACCTTTTGTTCTACTTGATACTGACCCATCAGAAATAACTTTCATGTGATTGGGGATCAACAGTGTTTCATTTTTGATGTTGAAATTGGAGAAGAAAAAGAACTTCTTGAGAAAGTTGTAAGTGAAAAACCTTTTCCTGAAATGGTTGATGAAATCATTTGGGACACGGAATCCTATTCAGCTTCAGATTTGCAGCCACCAAGTCCCATTGAATTTCAAATTGTATATGAAGGCTTGGAAATTTACAATCACATAAGAGTTGTTACACTTCTTTATCAAGAAGATCCATTGGCAAAGAGTGCTCCTTCTCATCAATATGATGGCCTTCACACAAATTTCATCCCACTCTATCAAAGCACATCAGGTTTTTTAGAGGATAACATTGCCACATATGATGAATGTACTAGTTCATATGATCATGAGGAAGAAGTGAAGTTTCTTTCCCAAAAGAGTACCAAGCATGGCCAAGTGGAAGAATGAGTAGTCCTAAATGGAGCTTATGTCTCAAATCCTCTAGATCAGGCATTATTCCATGATATATTTGTTGTTTTCCTTGATAAATCCAAAGGAGGAGTGTGTTCTGCCAAGAAAAATTTGTTGCAAAGTGTGACAAAAATTTTAGGCACTACTATTCGAAAACAAGTAAGGTGGAAGTGGAAATTTTATTTCTTCAAAACTCTCAAAGAGCTGAAACAAAATCCCTCATGGAATCATCTGCTTGATTAGTTGTGTTAGAAAAGAGATTTCACCAAATGAATGTATATTATGTATAGGTTATATTAGGATAGATAGATATGCAAAATAAGCTCAGCCTTGTGAGCATCTTTTTAGTTCTAGATTGTTTGGAAAAAATGAAAAAAAAAAAACACAAAAACAAAGAAAGGTATAAAAAGAGGGTAGATTTGAAAAGTGGTACAACCCCATACCCAAAAAATAGTGATGCTAAAAGTGTGTAAGCCTAAATGCCACTACTTGTGCCAAAAAGTCTTGTTCAGTCATCTAGCCTAATCATGGCTGAACATGTTTTCAATTTATTGCTGATAAGTTAGTAAAAGAGAGCTTGTCAAATCATTCAAACTTGACTTGTAAAAAAGGGATAGATTAGTGAATGAAAGATACTAGTTCCACATGCTCAAAACAGAACCAAAGAGGAAGACGAGGATGCATAACAAATGATAGATCACATCCCTTATCTTTCTATTTTTACTTTTATGCAAAATAATGTTTGTGTGCAGCTTGTTCTTATGCCACAACTCATGATAAGTCAGATTTCCTAATCCTGATTTAAACCATGCTTTCAATTTCATGTTTATTGCTTAGAGAATGAAGTTTGTCAAACAACTTAATATTGAAAAATTATTAGACTAGGTAGAGAATAAGAGAGTTCGTTAGCCTAATCTGAACTCTTGGAAGAAATAAGGGTACAATTAGATAGTTTGGTTTGTGTTTTCAAAAATAAAAATATCAAGGGTTTGCAAATCCAAGTGCACCCAAGTGAAAAAAAAAAATGTTAGGCCAAGTAAAATGGGTAGGTAGGAAAAATATTGAAGCAAACATGTCTTTTCAAATTGTGAGAGCATAGCTTCAAAAGAACATCAGCAAATGAAGAAATAAATATCTGCAAAGTGCAAGTAAGGCACTGGTATTCAAAGCTCAGAGATCTGAACTCTGAGGTTCTAGACACCTCATGAAAAGGAGTTTCCCTCCCCAGGTGGAGCCACTGTTAGTCATCAATAATTTTTTTTTTTTGCCTTTGTAGATGACTAAATGCCTATCCTAGATTTCTAGAAACAAAATTCATGAACATTGTGAGTTTTAAAAATATCGCTGCCTTCATTATCCTTAGAGAAATTTTTCAATATTCTACTATTTTTTCATTCCATGGTCAACCTAACACTTCTAAAAAAGACCTCATAGGCTTATGCCACTCATCTACATCCTATTTTTCCCACCTATAACCTCATCACTCTTTTTTGGCCTTGCCCATAACTCCATTTGCCACCTAGGGTTTCCTACAAGCTTAACTCGTGCCCATGATACCCAAGTCCTGCAAGCATTGAGGGTCCCTAAACTATCTCTGTAGACTCTTTAGATAAATCAAGTAGATTTTATTTTGGATCTTCAATACACCACTTTTTCAATACTTTATTTTTACACTTGAAGATTCCAAACCAATTTTCAGTCAAAGAGAGGTCAAAGAATCCCCACTAGGTCAATTAGGGTTTCATGTTTTACAAGGTCATAATCTCCAAAAAGACTACCATTCAGCTTCAAAAATCTGCACATAAGGTAATGGGCTATATCGACACTTTTGTAGAAGTAATAAGAGGCCAACCAGTAGAAGAAATTGGTAAGGTAATAGGTCTGCTACTCAATGATGCATCTTGGAACAAGGGAGACAGGAAAACTAGGGTTTTTGATGGAAATTTTCTTGGTTTCATGACCTCCATGATTAAGTAATTAAAAAGGCTTGTAAAATAATGCTCTTACACCTCCTCCTATCCTTAATATACCTTCACAAACACTCCCCATCACTCCTATCCCTCAAAATCATCATTTTTCTACAAAACCTAGTCTATTGCTACAATTTGACACTTTTTGAGACTAGGCCTGTGTTTTGAGCTTTTGAACCCCTTCCCCTCACTCAATTATTTAAATTCCACTTTCCCCTACTCCCTAACATATATCCCTATCCCCCAAAATTTACCCAAGAATTTAGACAACCCTTAACCCCTTCATTCCCCTCCCTCTGCAAGGCGGTCCTAAATCCCCTACACCACACGCTAATTTCCACTTATACTAAGCTAGGGTTTGATATGAAAATGAGGCACAAGAGTAAAGGATTCATTTGATATATCATGTCAGCAAGAATAATTCTATAATAGCTCATAAAAATCATGCCTCCATCATTTTCCAAGAATTCATTCCAAGAGACAAGCCATGTGTCACACCTAGGGCTAGTTTTGCTTCAAAAACATGTTTATGACCAAACATAAATGAATTTGGAAAAATTGAGAGAGGTATTTTTCCATCATAGGTCCAAGAAGAAAAAAATCCTTCATTTTTTACACAGGTATCATGGTTTTGGAGCAATGTCAAAAATAAAGGTGTCACCGGAGAATTTTTGCACTGCTAGAGTGACCTTGGAAAAATCAGTTTTTTCTCACAGTTGAAGTGTCCAAATGACTTGCTTGATGAGTCAAAAGATAACTATACTTGAAGATATTTACAATGAGCTATCACGAGCTTAATTTTGAGCTAATGAAGGCCCAAAAAAGTTTCCTGCACTAGCACTCTGCATTTCTGCACCATCATTCAGGAATGTTTGACTAGTCATGGGAAAATCAACCTTTTACTGGGAAAATAAACTCCAAATAGGAAAAAAATTGTATATTTGGAAGGTAGAAAAGTCAATATTTCCAAAGAGCTATCATGAAGCTCATTATGACACTGGGAAGGCCTCCAAATTCCCTTTGCAAATGGGAACTGTGCACCAGAAGAAGCGCTATGCACCTGGAGCCCGGCGCTACACACAGAGGAGGTAGGTGCAGTGTTAAATAACACTATGGTACGCACCTAGGCAGGCACTGCGCACATAATTTTTTTTGTCAAAATTGCTAAAAATTTGTCTAAATCCAAACCTTTGCCTCCAAAACTCCTGCATCAGTCAAGCAAGGTTGGTGGTCCTTTTTTCCTCACCTTCCGAGTGTTCTTTTCATAATCAAGGAGAAAATCAAAAAAACCTAATGTGACCAAACCCTAATCTACATGAAAATCCAAGTATTGAACTTCTAGGGCAGAGTTTGCAAATTTGAGAGTTGTCATAGGTGTAAAAGATTTAGTACAAGGCAACCTACCTCTGGACTCTAAAGACATTCTCTGATTGCTTCATCTTGCCCTCATTTGCTGAAAATTTTCCCACACATCACTCACTTGCCCTCCATAAAACTAAAGGCCCTCACCAAACTAAAAATCATGTTGTTTTAGACCAGTCACCATGTATGAGGAAGAAATCAGCAGGTCATAGGCAGAGTTTAGATAAAATTAAAGATGAAATTGACAGCCATGAAAGTAAAAAAAGTGAATAGTTGGAGAAAAAACATTGATGGAGATGATACAATTTGCTCACTCCCAAGCACAGAAAAAGATACTGATGATGAAAAAGATGAAGACCAAGAAGGTAATGAAGAAAATAATTAGGGTCACAGCCAGCAAGAAGGCTCACAAGGTATCCAAGAGAAATATGAGCATGGGAAAGACAGTGAGCACAATAATAGTGAAAATAGTGGAAAAATGAAGGAATATGATGAGGAAATAGAAGATCAAGAACAGACAGATGATGAGGCTGAAACTGATTTTGAAGAGGCAGGCAATGAAAAAGAAGAAGACATCAATGAAGGACAAGGCCAAAGTGAAACAGATACAGAGGTTGATGATCAAATCCAAAACCAAGGAAACAACACTAAAGGTAGCAAGATAAGAGACAAGAAGATGGTGAAGACAAATAAGAGAGTGGTTTTCATGTTCAACAAGAGGATAGTGAAGAAAGTGCAGCAAGTAACTCAAAAAGAGGAACAAAGTGACAATAAAATATCAGTGAGGAGGCATTGAATTTTGAGCACTCAAATAAGGTAAAGACCAAGAAAAACTTAGATACATGGCTCAATATTTTTCATAGGCTTCTCAAAACCCTTGAAGACCTTCTCCACCAAGTTTGAGGAAATTTGTGAAAATTTTTGTTTTTTCCGAATTTTGACCCTTAGGAGCACAACACCCAAGGTGCTACGCACAAAATTGGTCCATCCTCAGCTTATAACGTTTTCATTTTTGGATTTTCACATCACCAATAGTCTACCCACAAAATTTTAGGTCAATTGGAGCATTTTTACCCCCTCAAAAGGTCAAAAAATACCTCAAAATTGACCTTTCTGCCTCCTTTTTAGGCCAAGCGCTACGCACAGATCAGTCATGGGAGATTTGATATTTTAGCTGGTAAATGGCATCCCTTCAGCACAAATAAAGCATTTTTGGAGATTAGACTCATCAATCTTTCCAACGAGCCATCACGGGGCCAAATACGATGCCGGGAAGGGGTCCAAAATTCAGCTACAACAGACCCTATTTTTTGTTGAAAGGGCGCTACGCACAGAGACAATATTTTGCCAAAAAGTCAACAAAAGACACTAATTAATGACAAATTGGTTTTTTAATATTTTCGTAGAAAAAGCACTCCTGATTTGATTAGGGAGTTCTGTTTTGATGTTTTTCATTTATTATCTTATCTATTATGTGTCTTGGGCCTTGCATGGTCATTAAGCACATTTATGACATTTATGGCTAAATTAAGGTTTCTGGAAGCCTCTTAGGGTTTCCACCTCCTCATTTTATCCATAAATATAGCATGAGGCTCTTATGTATTGGTGGGATTTTGATGACTTATTCTCAAGAAATACATAGTCTCTTGGAGTTTTGAAAATAATTTGATGTCTTGGAGCTCATGCATGCCCTTATTTGTTTTTTGATGGAGGAGGATTGTTTGCAGGATCTGTAAGCCTGGTTAATGGTAATGTGTTTCTCTTTTTTTCATGTTTTCTAGTTTTTTCATTATGTTTCTAGTTTTCTCTATTGTAGTAGGACAAAGAATTTATACTAAGACATGTTTTCTGATGGCACCTTAGGTCTGTTTGTTCTTCACTACCTTAATGTTTTCTTCTGCTAGGATATGTTAGAGAATTCATTTTTTTCTCTCTAAGGATTTCCTAAGATTGTATATTTCTTGAATGGTTTATATCAGTTGGTATCAAGCATGATTTATGGCTAGCCCTGCATATTTTTTGCCACTAAAAACTCTCTTCTTGGTGTCATCTCTTTAAAGCACCATTACCTAGGTTTGTCAAAGAAGTTTGTTTCAATCATGCTTTTTTCATTTTCTTAGCTAATTGTTTCAAAGAACCTTCATGGCTATTATCTTAGAGCTTCATAGTTTCTCTACTTCTATGATTGTAGTTATTTGTACATCTTAAATGTTTTCTATTCTTGATGATGAAATCCATGAAAGTTAAATAAGTTTCTTGCCTTTCTGTATTTCATTTGAATTTTTTTCTTGGATGATTATCTGCTTTTAGTCTGAAATCAAATGGATTAGGTTTTTCTTATGCCTTTGATTCTCTTTCTAATCTTATGATTCTTCTAACTCCCTTAGTTTCAAACTATATAAAGGATTCTGGTCTGCCCTTTATTAGCTTTTGTTCTCAAGCTTAATGTCCATCTCATGATCCTTCACAACCTCAAAGATCCACCAACCAAGCTAAATTTTCCCTGCAAATACTCCCTAATCCATTGATGAAAATATCATGACCTTGTTAGAATCCATTGCCCAATGATTTGAAGTCTTCCTTGCTTTATATCTAAATCTATCTAAGCATCATACCCAACCAAAAACAATCAACAAACCCAATACTTCATAACTAGCCTAAAATCAACCCTAATCAGCAAACAAGTTCACATCTTTGCACCTAATAGAGAGATCCCTCTCCGAATCTAGGAAGGCTAGGACCTTGGATTCCAAAGCTTGGTTTGAAGTTACCCCTGTCCATTTGTATCTCAATCAATCTAGCAAATTACGGGGAGCTAACAAATACCACACACTCACCAATCTTCAATAAATTTGTACCTCCTTCTTTTGCATGCAAAACCTTCTCGCAGGAAATATTTCACTACTTTCATACCACTTAATGCATCATGAAACTCCAATTTAACATAACACTACGGACCTATGGGTTATGGCCCACATAAATTCCCCTTACTCGCAGCAGATTACAATATTGGAGTTTTTATTAACATACATATGGAAGAAATCGAACAAAAGTTGCTTTATCAGAAACAAATCGTAATCACTCCTAGACAACATGCATACATGCAGAAGTGTGGTTCTAGGGTCCTAAAACACTGTTACCAATCGGAAGAGAATCGCACATCGAAACTTTTACAATATCGCATGTCCAAAAGTATAACACATAGATTTAAACATAACCAATAAAATTGTCGATGCGAAGTATTGTGATGATGACATCGCATCACATCCACAACTTATTGAAAATTGGTATTTTGGAGACTTACCTCTCCTCCATTACGATTATCCTGTATCGCATGCGATATGCACTGAATGTGCCATGCCAACACGTGTCTCTTCCCTTCATCACATCACAAGATATTTTGTTTAACTTGCGCAGTCCTTAACTCATAAACATAATAATTTCCAATGGCGATGCGCTCGTCCGTATATCTCTCACACATGAATTTGTTCTTCTCTTCATCCTTTACTCTAGTTCATGTCAATGGAATTCACATTCAATAATTCATGTTCTGCCATAATTCATCTACGCGAAGTTCATATGAACTTTGTCCTCCACCCTTACTCACACAGTCTATTTCTTAATAGGAAGAACACACACATATATTGATAATTTGAAATAAAAGAAAACAATGATACTACAAGTTCCATATTATTCTTGGATACATAAAAACACACACATTGCATTTATTTTCCGAGCTCAAAAACAGGCTAAGGCCACTCAAGCCCAAATCACACTTTTGATTTGCAGCTACATTTTTTTCTCTACCCTCTAAACATACAATACAAAATTCCTTTATAAAGGAATTACAAAGGAGTGGATCATCTAATATCCATGAGTTTTTCTCCCTAAACTCGCTCAACCAACCTCTGGAATCTCTCTGTTTGATTACATGGCAGATAATTACAATAAATCAATTCTTCTAGAGACACATGACTTCCCTCTTTTTAGCTCTATTTCATGGAATTTAGCCCCATTTACAAACGTTTGTCCATGTTCTCCTTCCGCAGTGTTGAATTTCAATTATGATTAATGGTGGTTTGATTCTCCTGCATCAACAACCAAATACGGACAAAGTTTTTCTTCAATGAATTTTATCACCAGTGAATCTGTTCCATTCTTAATAGGAATTTCCTTTTCCCACTTGGTAAAATAATCAGTGGTTGTTAATTTCCATCTATGTTGATTGTTGGAAGCTGGAACTATTTATCCTATGAAATCTAAACCCCATTATAATAAATGAGCTTCAAATGAAACTGGAACATGGGGAAGTGTTGCTAGCCTTTGTTTTCCATCAAGTATCTGACATGGGATACAACTCCTCACCTTTTCTACAAAATGTGTGAGTAATTTTGTCCAATAGAAACCTTCTCTTAATATTTTATATGTAGTTTCCTTCCAAGAATAATGTCCTCCAAAAGTTCCTTCATGAAACTCCTCAATTACTCCTCCAATTTCATTCTCAGTCAAACATAACAAGAGGATATTCAAAAATATCCTTCCAATACAAGTTTTCATTTAATATACAATATTTCATGGCTTAATTCTTAAATATCTACTTTGATTATTTGTGAATTCAAGAGGATTCTCAAAATCACGAAGAAAATGCATTATGTCTTTATACCAATCTGAAATTAAAAATTTCTCATCAATATGTAAAGGAAGAGTAATAATATTTGCACTCGAATAAGGTTCTTGTGGATTACTTGTAACAACTCTATTTACCCAAAAAAAATTTCTATTTATAGTCTTTATGCTACTTTGTCGTCATTTGAATTTATTACATTTCATCATATTGAAATGTTTCAACACATGTATACTTTTTGTCTTTATAATTTTTATAATGACATCATTATTTGTGAACAGAATTAACCTCTGTTGTTAATGGTCCTCAGATCAACATTCCATGATTCCACCATTTCTATTTCAGTCTTGACTTTCATTTGTGACATTTCTGTACTCTTCACACTTTTATTATACTAGTAACTTATTTTTCTAATAATTTATATCTTCATAAGATTATGCATTTTCTAAAATTATTATTGACATAAAAACATTAAATTTTATATTAGAATATCTACTTATATTCTAACATCCTAATTATCGCCAAATATTTCCCTTATTTTATTCATACCTTCCAATTACACAACCTTTTTAATCTAATTTTGAGGATTAATGTCAAGGCTATTTATCCACATATGGACTTAGCTTTTAACCCAATCATTAACTTATGTAACATAATTATTAAAAAGGTATATGGATAGCATTGATAAGGAATATCATATGATAATTCAATATACTACACTTACAATATCCTAGAGCACTATTCGAATTACATTTTAGTTCTGAAACTTATCATTAAACTGAACTTATACTCTAACGTTACATAGGTACATGTATGATTTCTGAGGTTTGAATAACATATATTTATTATTACCATATAGTTCTTCCCTCATGATAACATTACATTGAGTTGTTAAGTTAAAGTCTCCTACGTATCATATAATTGTCATGACATATTATACTAAGGTTATGATGTTTGGATATGGGAAATCTATTTGGTGATTTCATCGTATCCCTCCATAAATTTTGGAAAATCTTGGAGGTCATTCCTCTGTTCGATGTTATCAATTTTTTAAATTAGGGTACTTCATTAATAAAATCATCACATGGACTGCTGATGTTTTTCAATTTAATTTCACTGTGGATGAAGGCCACGTTTATGGTAAGGATGGTGCTGTATCATCTCCCTCTATATTCTCCTTTTGGTTTTTGATGACTTACCATTTTTCAGATTTTCATTTGCATTTTTCAATGCCGGAAAGGCCTCGACTCTGGTTCTCCACCCATGCCAGTGAGACTTCTCGTATCCTGCTCATTTGTTTACCATTACTCATCCTACAATACATAAATAAACATCATCGTTGGATTTATTCTTGCAGCATATGATTTTTCATTTTTATTAGTTTTGGTTTTTGTTTCTTCTGCAACTTATTTCGTTTTAATTCAATGGTTGCAAGGCTTTGTTTTAACCAACGTATTTCCACTTTTCTCGTGCCCTCTCTTCATCACTTGTTTGAGGTAATTCAGGTTTTGTAATTACCAGGTATGTTCTTCCACCATTTTACGAATACAAATATTATCTAGGGTACTATTGTTTATGGTCGTGACGAAATTTGGTTTGTGTACTGCTCCTAAAATCATTGTTATCATTTCTTTATTTCATTTGCAAAGTTATTCCATTGACTCATTTTGTTTGAAGAAAAATTCTTTGGGGTTTAATACAATTACCTCGGTGAAACGATATTCATATCAGTCATTTTAGTGAATTTAATATTTATCCAGAGATAGGATTTATCCCTGTAAAATCCTTTACAGTAATTAAATTAATATTAATTTTCCTCAAATTATTTATTGAATACACATAAATGATATTTTGGCTTAATTCCCAAGAAAGGAATCTGAATTGGTTTACTCTGTCTCTGGGCTTAAACCCAATACAAGATCTTTTGCAAATCCAATTTGTATTTGTATTTATATATTAAAGTTCTAAAAGGGTTTGATTTATTTGTGTCTAAAATTGTTTGTACAATGGAATTTTATCCTTCATAGGTTTCATTCAGATTCTTTTTTCCTTCTCTATGAAAAAATTATAATAATTTACATCCTTCGTTGGGTATTAGAACGACTTTGTTCTACAGTCGTTTTCCTTCACGACTACGTAGATCGTTTTTCCCTTATGAAGATCGAATTTATATTTGACACAGTAACACTAACTCTAGGGAATGAAATTTGATTTCTTATATAATTAACTAATTCTCTCCCTTAATACTATTTTGTATCTTTCCTAGTTCTACTGATATGACGTTTCCTCTTTTTGGAATTTCTTCTTCATAATTAAGATTTTTTTTTTTTTTTAACATATTATATATTCCATAATATATAGGATAATGGTTACTTTACGTTATGTAACAGAGTATTCAATTTCATTACAGTTTGAATCCCTTTTTTCATTATATCTATAAGACATATAATTTTAACGATTCTATTCTTAATTTAGAAACCTATTTTATTTTAAATTAATCATATTTCTGTTACTTGTTTAGAAATTTATTTGATAATAAAATTTGCAATTCTTCTCTTAATTAGTACTTATTATTTTATTAATTTCCTCAAATTAATAAAATAATTTATTTTACAAGAACTCTTGTTCTTCTCCAAGATCACTCCAGATTCCCAGTACATACCCTATCTGCAAGAATACATGTAATTTTCTTTTTATATTTTCATACAGTTTCCACCTTATCTTCTTGTTCATTTACATGCATGAACTTATTCATTTTTATTTGTGTACAAGGATGGTTCCACTACTTATATTTGACCAACAAGGTAATCCTTCTAATTCAATTACCCTTGTCAATTGTTTATATTTTATAAAATCATTTCGCTTATTATATACATATACTAATCATTGTATATGCTATTTTTTTGTAGGTATTTGACTTCTCTCATTTTATCATTCCTAAATTTAGACTAATGATTCTGTCAATCTTTGACAGTGTAACTTTTTTTCTAATACAAGTTGTTCCATATGATCTACATAATTCACTCTGAATTCAGGGATGTTTCCTTATTTTTAATTCATGTAATTAATTATATAGTATATTGGAATTTTTCAAAGATTTTATGACAGTTTGTAACAATAATTTATATCATTGATAATACCATTTTATGTTATGTTTATAATAATAATCATCCATTGTTATAAATCATTGGCATATGTATTTGTCTACTTTATTACACTATTTCTCTTGTACTATCCTCTAGTACTTTATTATGTACTTGATATTTAATTTCGTATTCAATAAAAGAATGAATAATTAGATGTAACCCTCTTGTTAATATACATTAGAGTATTTAAATTTAATTTGTAGAATCATATTTCCTATTAGATGGACAATTATCTCTTATTGTACATATATTTTTGTTCAGTGATTGGTTACATACTAGTTAAATTCATTATTTCTCTTACCTCTTTTCCACATGTATTGATGTCATTTATGTACTTAATAATTAAATTCTTACAACCTATTAGAAGATTTAAACCCTACTAATTGGGTTTAGAAATTATTTTTGTTGGTTTAATAATTTCATTTGTCTATGTGACTATACAGAGCTAACTATATCTATTATAGTACGTTCTGTTAAATACATCAGACTATATAACTTTAAAATTGACAAAATTTAATAATACAAAAAAGATAATTTCCACAACTCTTTCTACTTGATTCATCATTATTCTAACTTTCATCATAACAACAATTTCATAAGACAGAATTAAATTACTTTTGCATACCAATTTTGGTAAGACTATTTGCCACCCGACCTTGAGCTTTCTCTCCACATCTCCCCCAAGCAGAGACCAATTCCTCCAAAGTGTAGACAACCTATTGTCTACCCATGAACGGCTTATTTAAGCTTTCTTTCGCTTCAACATGTTTCCATAACTATGTCCAGTTAAATTAGGATGTTATTTTCCTTTTTCCTAGGCTTTACTTTTGTTTTTTCCACAAAGTACTTTATAAACTAGTTTTTTCCTCTTTCTAGTTTTATTTCACCTCTTCTCAGTAACTTTCCACTTTACTGAGGTGTATTTTAAATTTTTATCTCAAATATAATATTTTTAATTTATTTTATTTTCTTCAAGGATTTTTGGAGAATTTTGGAAATTTTTTGGATTTAATTCCATCCTCATGGGCTCGAAATCCTAGTCTCCAATTTACTCTAGTCTTTTGCACAGTAATTAAAATTCCACATTTATGAATTTAAAAAATATAATGTCCACAATTATTGTTTTCCTTTAGGTCCACTTAACATTTATGATTTTCAATTGTCTAATAAAAGAAGTAAAAATAGGGATATTACATATTCCCCTTCTAAAAAAAAAATTGTCCTCGGTTTTGCAAAATACCAGTTCAATTATAAAATAGTGATGGATATTTCTCTTTCATTTCCTCTTCTCACTCCCAACTAGCTTCTTCAGGTGTAAAGTTCCTCCAATGCACTTTGACCCTAGCTACCGTTCTATTCCGGAGCTTAATTTCTTCCTGTGGTAGTATGTTAGTGTCCCGTGATTTAACATATTGGTAGACCAAATGTACAGGGTAACATCAGGCCGGTATTTGGAGTCCTAGGACCTAGCCTTCCTGGACTCAGAGAGGGCTCTCCCTATTATGTGCGAAGGATATTAATTTATTCGCTTTAAGTGTTTGATTTTAGGCTAGTATTTAAGTGTGGGTTTGTTTTTTGTTTTGGTTGGGGTAAGATGATCAAGTAGGATAGATGGAGTGAGAAGTTATCAAATCAATTGGGCTATGGAGTCTCTGAAGTCATTGATATCTTAATAATGAATCGGGGTACATCACAGGGAAAATCTAGTGTAGTTAATGGATCTTTAAATTTTATTTGTGAGGTGAAATGGATATTAAGTTTGGGAACCAAGGTAGGGAAAAGGGCAATTAAGAGTCCCTTGTCAAATACCTATAAAAAAAGAGATCTTAAATACTGATAAGAAAAAGATATTAGTCATGAGATAGGTCACACCATTTACTCAATGAGAATACTTTTAAACAAATACTCATTCAAGATATACAATCTAGTGGAACAAATAAAGTAAGACAACTTATCTAACTTCAATGACTCTACTTTCAAGATTTGAAAATATATAAGAGACAAATAGCATCAATAAATGAAGAGGGAATGCCTAAACATCATTCATTAAACTATAAAGAAATTTGAGGCAAACTAATAAGCATATACAAAGGGCAAGATTGAGACAAGACCTATTTGGCTTAACCTAATAAATCAATACATCAAAGGGAGACTTCAAGAAAAGAGTTTAAATAGCATAAAACAAGTAGGGCTTACCATGAATCATGAAGACAATAGAAAACAGGAGGACTAAGGTGCCTCAAACAACATTTCTCATCATATACTCTTCTGAGCTATTGAAATATAGAAAAATGGACATATGACAAACAAGAAAAACATGAACAACTAAGAGATACCTCACCATTAACTAAACTCAAGAATCCTGAAAGCAAGCCTTCATCATTATCAACCAAGGAAAATCATCCATAAGCTCCCACAACACTAGATTGTTATTCAAATTCTAAGAACCATGTATTTCTCTTAAACACATCAAAAGCCCCAATGTTACAAGGAATCCTCATGCCTTATATAACAAGAAAGGAGGAGGAAAGCCTAATAGAGCATATAGAAGTATATTGGCTAATCATAATTATCTATATTGTCCTTGAGGCCTTGCAAGGCCCAAGGCACAAAAATATCTAAAATAAATATATTTCCGGCCATTTTTAGTAGTTAAATTGACCTTTAGGCTCTTACAAGCCTAAAAAAACTTGCCAAATGCACATTCTGTCTTGTCAACCACAGGAACATAGCACTCTGTGTCAAATTTTAATTTGCATGCCAGGAGTACAGCACAAGAACATAAAAAATGGGTCTTCTTACAACCATGTTTGGAAGGCCTTCCCAATGTTGAAAAAGGCTCTGTGATGTTGCGTTGGAAAGCCCTTGAATTATAATTTCTAGATATACCTTTGGTTCTTCAATATAACCTCTGAAACCTATCCAAAAAGTGAAAATTCCAAGACTAGTAGGAGTGCAACACATGCTCTAAAAAGTTGGCAGAATGGTGAAAAAATGAGTGTTTTTGACCCTTTTTGGGGACCAAAACAACTCCAATTGTGCTGAAAATTGGTGAGCATGCTCCTCTCATGATAAGGAATCAAAAAATTCAAGGATTTTCTCCTGAATATGCCCTAAAAAAGAGCATAGCACAGGGTGTGTTGTGCTCCTAGCCTCAAAATTTTTCAAAAAACAAAAACTTGTTCAATTTCTCCCAAATTTGTTAGATAGGTGCCTCATGGGTCTTGAGAGATTTGTAGAGAAGCTTGAGTGAAAATACCAAGGCTGGCTTGGTCCTTTCCCTCCTTTAGTGCTTGGATCTCAATTTTGGCCTTTTTGAGTTCTTGCCTTTCAATTTTTTCTCTTTGAGCATAATGTTTAGCCATCCTTCTTTGTAGATCCAAGTCTCTACTGGCCTTCTCCAACTTGGCCTCAAGGTGTGTGTTATCCCTCTCAATCCATAATTCCATATCATGTTCAATTTCTAGTGCAAGGAGTTTTGGAGAGAAATTTATTCCGCTTGGGCTGATTCTTATTCTCTCTGCTTTGCCAATGCTTTCCTAAGACCCATAGTTCTATTTCTCCTTCTAGTTTGACCCTCCTCATCACTACTGTCATCATAAGTGCCAATGAATTCTACCAACTTCACCTGTGCCCTTTGATCCTCTTTTTGCTACCTAAGTGTTCTTGTTTCATGGATGGCTTGTTGGACACTCATTTTCTTGTTTTGCATTTGATAAAAGTGAATGACATCCTTTGCTCTTTCTAATTCAGCCTCCAAGTCCTTGATTTGTGCATTCCTGTCTTGGAGGAGAGAGTTTGAAATTCTTGTTTCATTCTCATCATCACTATCTATGTGAATGAGTTCAAACTCTCTTTCTTTTCATGATCTTCCTCTTCTTCTTTCACTTTTTTCTTTCCTTTCTCCAATGGTTCAGCTAAAGTAGATGGCAAGGCCCCTTTCCTCTTAGAAGTAGAAAACACCTACCTTGATCCTCTTTAGTAAGTGATATTACAAGTTTTAACATGTTTCACTTGAATACCTTGATCATTGATGACCTTAGGGTTGTTTGTCTTCTCATTGATGATTTATGTATGTGTGTCTTCCTCACTTTTCCCTTGATTTCCTTTTTGAGAAACATATTCACTTTCTCTCCTGATAGCATCACTGCCAAGATTTTCATGATTGTTATCTTCTTCCATGTCCTCTTCATTTTCATCTTCCATACTTACATCATTATCATTTTCATTTTCATTTTCATTTTTTGTGTTGTCATGATTAGAGGTGTCCTCATCATGGCTTGATGCATTCTCATCTTCATGATAGTCCTCCTCTTCGTTATTTGACCCACTCTATTCACTTTCAAGCTCTGCCTTTGTATCAATTCTTGCATTTGTACCTTCTTCACTGTTTGAATATTCCTTATTGTCATGCATATTGTCTTCTTCTTCTAAATATGCCATTGTCTCTTGGCTGCTATCTCCATCTTTGTCACTGTCCATTTTATCATTGTCATTAGGCTCATTGTTTTCTTTTTCATCTTGATTGTTTTGTTCCTCAAAATATTCTTCTGTTTCTTGCCTATTATCTATTCTTCATATTTACCTAGCTCACTGCCTTGGCCTTCTTTGTCTTCTTCATTGCTTTCAACTGCCTCTTCATCATCATAATCACTTTCTTCATGACTGCCATGTTCATATTGGTCACTGTTTTCTTCCTCTCTATCATCACTATCTTCTTTGTTTAATTCTTTTTCATCTTGGTCACTGTCTTCTTCCTCTTTTCCATCACTATTTTCTTTGCCATCATTCAACCCATTGCTTTTGTCACTGTCTTCTTTACTTCTTTCATCTGCTTCTTCATCTCCATTTGGCTCACTGTTTTGGTCTTCTTGTTCACCCTTTGGCTCACTCATTTCTTCCTTATTATTTCCCTTATCATTAATTCTTTCATCTGCCTTCTCTTCACTGTCTTTAGTATCTTCTTCATCATTTTCACTTTCCTCCTCTTCATCACTTGTTTCTTCTCCTTGACTATCATTTTCTTCCTTGTCACCATTTTGTTCATGTTCTTAGGACTTAGGGGAAGGTGAGAGAGGGAGTTTTGTTTGGGGAGAGGATTCATGTGAAGAGGATGAATCATGGTTAGTGGAGGGTGATGGAGGTGTGGGAGGAGGAAGTTGAGATGATGATGGTAAACTTTGTAGAGGAAGAGGCTATGGTTTTGTGAAAACACCATGGGTGATGAAAACTTCCCATGGGATGCCTTATTGCTCCAATTTGTGTAATACAATCATTTTGATGACGGAATGGTGGAAAAGACTGGACATTTGTTTGAAGGGAGGCCTTTTTTGCACAATGGATGAAATTTTCTCAATAATTTTACAAAGTTAGTAAGGTAAATGGAGTAGTTTGGCCTTAGTAAAATGCATGAGTAGTCTTATGTGGTAGGAATAGACCCTGGAAAACCTACCCTCACAGGTGAAGTACTTCATAATGATATTTATTAAATGATCATATTTGTCCAGCAAATGAGAAAAGGGGAAAATGGTTTTGCAATCAGCTTGGCAACTTGGTTTTAGGAAGAGATGATAATGGTTGAGGTCTAGATACACTTGTTTGAACCATTTTTCCCCCATGCAAGGTATTCCAGTGGCCATAGAGATTGCATTGGTGGTGAGCTCAAACTTTACTCCAGTGAAATGTACTTGGTGGTCATGGAGGTTAAGGAAAAAAAAATTGGTCAACTGCGGGTGGCTTTGGACCCTCTGCACTTTCTCACAGAACTCATAGAATCCTACTTCTTGGAAATATGAAACTATAGTAGGAGAGGCTGAAAATTCTTTATTTTTTATAGGCTCAAACCTATTTTCTTTCCCACCCTTCCTCTATTTCTCTTTAGGCCTTTGGTTCCTCTCACCACTTTCAATACTGTCCCCTCTAGGCATTTTGTCCTTCACCATACCTTAAGACCTTTTTAAAAAGAATTGAGACTGCTTGTGGAATGATGTGAATATGGTGAGTGAGATGGTGAGGTTGCAATGATGTCAAGGCTCAACGGTGTGGATACCGAGTATTTCATTTAGGATTTTACTTCCTTTTCTAGATTCACCCTTTAATTTTATTTATAATCCTACCTTTAGAAAAATAGGAAAAGGTGGAAAACACTTAAATACCTCTCAAAATATTCTTACAGATGAAGCAATAGGCTCAAAAAACATCATGGGCAAGTCGGGCGCCTTCTGCACAAAGTAGCCGGGTGACCTCTGCATGTAGGGTTGGGCAAGCCTTGAATGTGCAGGAACATAGAGTGCCTCTGCACATGGCCGAGGTTTCTGAATGGCCAGTCGGTTCCCTTGGGATGTCATGTCAGGAAGCTCCTGAATGCGCAAGAGTGTAGCACACCTCTAAATGTGGCCGGGGTTTCTGAATGGCCAGTCGGGTCCTTCCGGGCAAGCACTGAACAACGTAGTGTTGTTTCTATAGGCACACAACACCATTGCATCAGAGCGCAATGCCCTTTGGAGAACTGCATTGGCATCGTGCACAGGTGCATAGCGCGATTTCTTAGGAGCGCAACACAACTAACCTTTGCTCAAAAGCTCTGTTAGAGACCCTGAAAAGTAAAAAATTCCCACTTCTTTTTGCAAATGAACAAATGGTGTTTGGGAGATGCTGCTTGGGTTTTTTTTATACCTTTGAAAAATTAAGGATCAAAATCGAATTTATTAAGGTTTATTTTTTGTTTTCCCCTTTGCTAATATACTCTTTTTCCTTTTGCAGGTAGTGCCATAAAAATAGTGTTTTTTGATCCTCACATTTCCTTTGGAGTTTGGCACTTTTTGAAAAACCTCAGCAGTAGCACTCAGGCTCTGTTTGATTTCTTACTTGAATTTTAGCTTCCTACTCTCTTTTGTGATCATTTTTTAGACCTTTGTATGTGCCTGAGAAACTCATCTTTTCACTGATTTTATCTAAAAATTGTCTTTTTACTATAGTGAAAACTAAGCAGTCTTAACAAACTTATAAGTCATTCCCTGACATCATATTTTAATCTCTGCCTGCAGTCAGCAAGGTCATATCCCACTTTGATTTCTTGCTTCAATGAATCTTTGAGTTGTGCACAGTTTTTTTATGTACCATTGTCTTTATGATCATTTGTATGGGCTCTTCACTAGGAAGCACCTTACAAACAATTGGTCATGACACCACTGATACTCTTTGTAAACTCAGGAATGTTGCATTTCTCCTACTGTGGATGCCCTTGAGGAGTTTTTGGCTTGGATTTTTCAGTAATGCATCTTTTATGCCTTTGATTTCTTGGTGGCTGAGACTGAAGAGAAGAATTTTGACCTCCTTTCCACTGACATTTCTTTCATGTTTTCTCTTTGAAGTAGTGAGAACTTCTTGGTGTGAAAGCCCTAGCAGTTGATATCAACAAGTCCTTTAGTATTTATATGTGCCATCATTATGAGATGCATTAGGTTTGTTTGATCTTATAAATATTTTTGTAGGTAGGTATCTTTGACAGTCCTGCAGAAGTATCACTCATGTCTAACTATCTTTTGCATAATATACTTTTGATAAGGATAGCCTTGTAGGAGGCTTTTCTTCTTTGTTTTTAGACTAATTACATGTTTTCTCCTTTGACCCGATTCCAGCTTTCTCTTTACTTAAAAATAATGATTCTTGAACACAAGGGCCAACATTAGCACCTATAAACTCTAGTAACCTAGTGGAAGGGGTCTTTGACTCTTCTATGGACTGAATTTTGGACTTGGGGCTTTTTAGGAAAGATGGAGGGAACTGGGTTATTTTTGACAAGCTAGATCATTTAAAGTTTGAAAAACCACTGAAATTGATCTGCCTAAGGAGTTTTGAAAGGAAATTTTGGGTTTTTGACGACTATGAGGCATTGGGTGAAGAGTAGGTAGAGACAAAATGCAGTGGCCAAACCATAGGTGTAAAAAATGGGATGGGTATGAGTGACTTAGGCTTTATGAGGGATTCTTTAGGAGTGTTAGCCTAGCCAAGGCATGGTAGAGTAGTGGAAGTGTGAAAAATTTATCCTGAGGATAATGAAGGTAGTGAGATTTATAGAACTCACAAGATCCATGAATTTTGTTTCTAGAAATCTAGGACAAGATGTTAGTAATCTAAACAGGTAAAAAATTACTGATGACTAACAGTGGCTCCACTTGGGGAGGGTAGCTCCCTTTCAGGAGGTGTCCAGAATTTCAGATCTCTTGGTTTATGGAGGCCAGTGCCTTATCCATTAGGTGTACTTTCTTCTTTTCTTTTGTTGTTTCTTCCCTGAAGTAGTGATTTTGATAATCTAAAGCATGATTAGCTCAACTTCATCTATACCTGCCCAACCTACTTTCCTAACATTTTTTTTCCTTCCTCGGGTGCACTTGAACTGGAAAACCCAATGACATATTTTCTTTTGAAAGAAAAAATAAACTATCTACTTCTACATTTATTTCTTCCGAGAGTTCATATTATGCTAGTGAACTCTTCTTATTCTCTACCTAGACTACTTGACTGTCAATATTAAGTAGTATGAAATACTTCACTCTCTAAGATATGGACGAGAAATTTAAAGCATGAATTGAACCATGATTAGGCAATCTGATTCATCATGAGTTGTGGCATTGAGACAAGCTACACACAAACATTATTTTCATAAGTAAACAAAACTAGAAGGTGCGAGGGCTATGTTTCATTATTTGCTAATCATCTCTATCCTTCTCTTTGGTTCATATTTAAGCATGTGGAACCAGTATCTTTCATTCCTAATCTATTTTCTTTTGAAAATCCAAGCTTAAATTATTTTACCAACATTCTTTCACTAACTTATCAACAATAAATTTAAAACATGTTCAGCCATGATTAGGCTAGATCACTGAACAATACATTCATTTTTCACCAGTAGTGGCATTTAGGCTTGCACACTTTCAGTACTACTATTTTTTGGGTATGGGGCTGTACCTTTTATTTAACTCTGCCCTCTTTTTATATTTTTTCTATGTTTTTTTGTTTTTCTTCTTTATGGCCTTTTATCAAACAATGGTATGTACAATGAGTGAAGGTATGAAAGCTAGAAATCTTGACAAAAGTAGTGTTTTAGTGTTCTACCATTGACAAGACCTCCAAATGCTTCAGCTCCATCCAGTTCTTATAAAAAGAAAGCATTGTTTCCTCTAGTTGAACTGATAATGAATGGCCCTTTCCACAAGTTTTCAAACTTACCATGTTTACCTTTGTCTTCTCTCCTTGAGTCCCATTTTAGCACTTTATCTCCAATTTTAAAATCATCCTCCTTGGTCCTTCTGTCAAAAATTTTCATCATTTTTTCTTGTACTACCTGAGTCCTTTTGTAAACCTCCTCTCTTGTTTGTTTTAAATGGATAGTTTGGTTCAGCCTCCTTTGCATGTCATTCTCTTTTGATTGCACTTCTTGTAGCAGTTTCGTCACTGGAACTCCCAAAGATGTTGGGAAAATGGAATCCATGCCATACACTAGTTGATAGGGAGACATACCAATTGATTTCTTGGTGGTTATTCTATCAGCCCATAGTTCATGTACTAGTATTCCATGCCATGCTTTTTTATTCTGTTCCAGGAGCTTCTTAATTATATTGACCAAGATTTTATTAGAAGACTCAGCTAGCCCATTACCTTGAGGGTAATAAGCTGTGGAATGTCCTAAGGCAATGTGATATTTATAACAAAAGTCAACCATTATTTTGGATGCAAAGGTAGCAGCATTATTTGTGATGATATTTTTGGGGCAACCGAATCTAGACAGGATATTTGTCTCAAGAAATTTGATAATGACTGAATCAGTGGTGTTCCTAGACATGATGGCTTTTATCCACTTGGTGAAGTAATTAGTGGCAGTGAGTATCCACTTGTGTTTGGAAGATGAAGTAGGGTGGATCTCTTCGACGAAGTATAAACCCCATTGTTAAAAAGGAGCTTCAACAATGATAAGATGCAAAGGTAAAGGTAAGAGTTTTCTCTTTCCATAAAAAATATGGCATTTATGGCAAGTCATGACCAGTTTGTGGGTGTCAGGAAAAAGGGTGGGCCAATAGTAGTCAGCTCTAAGAATTTTGTTAGCTGTGGTTTTCCAGTAAAGATGGCCCGCGCATTCACCTTCATGAAGTTCATGCATGGCTTTTCCTGCATCATCCTCAAGCAAACACTTAAGAAATATACCAATAGGATTTTTCCAATATAAAACTCCACCTAAAATGAAGAAATTCAAATCTTTTTGTTTCAAGAATATTGCTTTTGTCTTTGATAAGGTAGGAGGAGCATTAAGATAAAACAATACATAAAGAATATTAACATACCAAGATGAATTCAAAAATGTTTCTTCAACATGGGGGGCTACACATTCTTCTTGTTCTTCTAAAGTATAAAAAAAAATCATATCCAATGCTGGGAGATTTGTTTTAGCCATAAGTTTTGCAAGCCCTTGTCCTTTAACCAATTTAATGGGTCTGATTTCTAAGTCATTTTCTAAAATAATAGCAATCCACTTTCCTCTTTTACCATCTGGGTCCTGATCTAAAATGTCTTTGACAACAGTGTGAGGAACAAAAGCTATGACATGAGAATGTAAGATATAAACTCTAAAATATTTCAATGCTTTAATCAATGCAAAGGCCCGATTTTCCATGATGTTGTACTTTAGGGGAGCATATCTAAGTGCTTTACTGAAGAAGGCTATGGGTTTTTCTTGCCCCAGCATGTTCTTTTGTAAAAAACAACATCCACGGTATGTTTAGAGGCAAATGAGAAAATATAGAAGTCTTTGGTGAAATCAGGACTTATTAGGACCGGTGTTTGGGTGAGCACTTGCTTAACCAGTTCAAAGGATTGTTTGGCTTCTAAAGTCCACTTAAATCCTATTTCCTTTTTAAGAATTTGTCTAATATTTCTCAAAAGTTCAGCCAAGTTGGCGATGAATTTTCTTAAGAAGTTGATTTTCCTAATGAAAGACTGCAATTCCTTAATGTTTCTAGGATGGTTGATTTGCAAAATGCCTTCGATCCTTTTGGGGTCTATTTTGATTCCCTCTTCAGAGATGACGTGGCCTAGGAGTTTTCCTTCCTAGAGACCAAACAATGTTTTCTTGAGGTTCAAAGACAAGCCATATTTCCTACATTTTTCAAAAAACTTTCTCAAATGGACTAAGTGTTCTTCATCAGTTTTAGAATAAACAATGATGTCATCAAGGTAAATGAATATGAAGTAGCCTATGTCTTCTGAAAAGGCTATGTCCATGGCCCTTTGGAAAGTGGCCCCTACATTCATCAACCCAAATGGAATTTTAACGTACATGAATGTACCCCAAGGTGTGGTGAAGCTAGTTTTGTGCTGATCACTTGGAAATACTAGCACTTGGTTGTAATCGAAAAAACCATCAAGCCGTGAGATTCTCTTAGAGCCAACTACCTTTTGAAGTATGTGGTCCATTTTAGGTAAGGGATAGTTATCTTTCAAGGAGGACCTATTCAGATTTCTAAAGTCAATGCAAAGTCTAATATCCCTAGTATTCTTCCTAACTGACACAAGGTTGGAAACCCACTCAGAGTGTCTAAGGGGGACTATTATCCCAGAATCATACATATTTTTAATTTATTGTTAAAGTAAATGTAGTAAAACATGACTTATTCTTCTTAACTTTTTCTTGAAAGGTTTCTGATTTTCCTTGAGAGGGATTTTGTGTTGAATAATGCTTGTGTCATAAGATTTTAAGTCTTGATATCCCCATGCAAACACATATTTAAACTCCTTAAAAATCCCAATATACTTTTGTTTTATCTGAGGAAGAAGGGTCTTGGAGAGTTTAATCATTTTGGGTTCCTTTATGTTTCCTATGTTGAATTCTTCGACATCAATCTCGGTAGACTCTATCTTTGGTTTTTTAGCCACATCATTAAAGTCAAACAGTTCTTCTAATGGTGCAAGCCCTCTTGGTAATGTGTTATTTTTGCATTGTAAGAATTTCAACTACTTTTGGTCTAGATATTCAAACATTTCATCTTCATAAGGATGTGTGAGCAGATTTATATCAGCAAAAGATGGCAATTATGATGCATGATCTTTATCTTCAGCAAGACTATCTTCCTCATGTTCTAAGCTAGGTTCAATCACTATAAATCCATTCCTAGATTGCAGGAAGTCATCAATTTGTTCATCACCCTGAAACACCTGCCAATGGTTAATGTTGTCAAGTACTCTAGGATGATGTTTGAATTTGATAGGGTATTATTCATTTGCAAGTGGTATTTTGAAAATTTTGGTAGCAAAGGCGAGCTCATTGGCGAGGCTATTTTGGGCTCTAGGAATGTAAGTGAGCTCATATTTCTCAAATGTTTTGAGGAGGTATAAGGATATATTTCTGTACTCTCTTAATCTTGGGTTCTTGGCTGAGTATTCACCTTTGATTTTTTTAATGACAAGTTCTGAATCTCCCTGGGTTGATATTTTCTTAGCTCCTAAGTCTTCAAGAAAGTGTAAACCAACAAGGAGAGCCTCATATTCTGCAATGTTATTAGTACATTCAAATTCTAATCTGTAAGAATGACCCTCACTAGTGTTATTTATCAAGACATCAGCTCCTAAACCAGCCTTGCCACATGAGCCATCAAAGCTCATGTTCCAACGGGTTTCTACTTCATGTTTGTCACTAAGTTGTTGTTTAGGGCTACTAGAGTTTTGGTTATCATTTTCTTCATTTGAGGGTGAGTGTGAGTGTTCTAGAGGGCCTAGTTATTTCTCACCTCCTTTTACTCATCCACTAATCTCATTTTCATTATACAAGATAAAAGATTCCAAATTTGAATGAATGGAATAAACCGGGGTGTTGTTGGGTTTGTCTAGGCTACTTACCATATACTTCATGTGAGACTCCCGGTAGAGTCTCATTGTTTGGTTAAAAATTAGGATGGTAGCATAAGACATGTCAATTTGGAGGTTCCCCAACAGCTTGGATCCCTAAGATTGAGACAAAAGCATGCCATATTTGGGGGGAATGTCAGCCACTATTATGTCCATAACCAGGCTCTTAGCAGGGATTTGTGTCAGATTGACACATAAATCCTTGATTAGGCCCAAGCACTTAACTCTTCTTGAATCAAAGGAATACAAATATTTTTAGGGAAAGGTTATTTCTAGGCCTAATTTCTCCATCACTACCTTTGGAACAAAGTTGTGAGAGGCACCAGAGTCTAGCATGGCATTATGTAGGATTTTTTCATGTATGTTTAGGCTAACATAGAAAGGGGGAATGGCTAATTCTTAGTATTTCCCATCGACTTCGGGTCCTAAAAAGAACTTTGGTTTGTCATCTGTTAAATTCAGAGTATTGGTATCATTTCCTATGTTTAGAACTTTCAGAGCTTGGGACCTGTACATATACTAAGCTACCAGTTCAGTGAGAGGTATGGTTATCTTAATTTTAGCAATTTCTCCTTCAAAACTGAAAGGTACTTGGGTTTTAGACATATCTACATCATTTTTATCAGCCATAAATTTTTCTACATATTTAATTTGCTAACTCTGATTTGGGGTTTTCGTCAAAAGAGTTTTTTCAGGGCCACTAGTAGAGGTACTAAGGCAGCTTGTGTCACCACTTAGTTGGCTAGTTTTGTCTTTATTAGGGATATTTTTCTTAGCCAAGGTGTTGTTATTGTCTAATATTATTTTAAGAATGTTTTTGGGGGTTTTCATAACAGCAATGTCTAGGTTGTTCTTCTTGGAGTTGTCTTGGTTTTTCTTGCTCCTAAGGTCATATTTTCTGTGGACTTCCATTATGGCATTTTCCAATCCCAACTCCTAGTCTTTGGAATCTTCATGGTTTGTTTCATCTAGATTCGAGGACAAGAAACCTTGTTCTTCTTCTATGAGAAAAACATCACCCTCGTCATCAAATCCTATTAAGTTTAGGTGATTTTCATTCGACTGTTCAATATCTCTTTCCCCTTCATCTACATAGTTATCTTGGAAGGGTGGTCTAATTTGTTGATCATTTTCCCTTTGTCTGATTTGGGGTGGACCTCTTCTGAAGTTCTGATTCCAGTTTCTATTTTGGGGATTTGGTTGGTTCTTCCTAAGAGGTGTTCTTTCATTTATGCTTATTCTCTCCATCATTATTTCCATGGTTCTATGTAGGTTTTCAATCTTGGAATCAGATGACAAGGTTGAAGGCATGTTTTCATCTTTGTTGGTTACCCTCTTTTCTAATCTTAGCCTAGCTCTCTTTTCAAATAAGTTGGCCTCTACAATTATAGCTCCCTTTTGCATGTCTTCTGATGTTAGGGGCTCTCTTTCTCTTAGCTAATAGGCCATGTCAGGGTCAAAACCTTTCGAGAATTTAGTTAAGGCTAGGACCAGTGGGGGTTTCATATGAGGTGGGAGGGCATTGTAGACACTATTAAACCTAGTGCAATAATCTTGGATACTCTCCTTGTATTCCTCTTAATATTGTTATATTCAGAAAGGATTTGGCGGGGGTTTTGCTTGATTTCTCACTTGTTTATGAAATTTTTTTAAAGGGAAGGGAGATCATGTATGCTGTTGGGAGTAAAGTTCTTAAACCATTTTTTAGCTTCTTCTCCTAGGCTTTGGGCAAACATCCTCATCTTCATGGTTTCCTCTTCTAATTACATGTATTCAAAGGAATCATTTATTCTATCTACATGTTGGTGGGAATTGGTATATTCAACTCTGATAAAGTGAGGGATTTTAGACTGGTAATCATTTGGAAAATGTTCCAAAGGTTGCGGTAAAACCAGGGGGCATACCAAGCTGCCATGATAGGACCTAATGGTGGATTTACAAGTGGAGGATTTGTGATATGAGATGGAGTGGTTTGCACAGTGGAGGTGTGAATGGTAGTGGTAGAAGTATTTGGACCAATAAACTAATTCTGAGAAGACTTGGGGTGAAAAGAGCCAAAGTGGTGGAGAAGTTGGAAATCAGGTGGTGTAAGAAGGGGCTTTGTTACGCTGGGAATCTTACGCGGTCCATAGTCTCAGAGTTAGCTTGGCCAATCTCACTTTTTGTTACTTAGGATTACAGAGTTCTTGTATGGTGCAAGTCAGAGTGGGAATCTGCCAGGATGTGAGATTTTCAAGTACGGAGCTTGTTCTATAATGGTCTAACGGTGGTTAAGTTTCGTTTGAGGGAGTTTGCCACAGTCCTTTACAGGTCATCAACTATATTGGGAGGGTTTGGGTCTGGATCAGATACGCAATGAGTTACTTAAAGCCGATTTCAAAGCACAAAAATTTAGAGAGTACAAAATTTTTTTGAACTTTTTGAAAAATTTACCTCTTTTTGTGTTTGCTAAACTCACATAATTGTGTATTTAGGATTAGTTTCTAAAGGAGTTGTTGTGCAATCCTGGGGTCTATGGACACTATTAAAGTTAGAAGGCATACTGGAGGCTAGTGGAGTCGCCAGGTGGATATTTTCGCTGTTTTGAAGATATGTTTCTATGGTCCACCACCAATATTGAAAAGAAGCCAATCTAGGAATGTTTTGGGGTTTTCTAAATTTCTATATGTAGCCCTAAGGTTTGTAAGGGTGTCCTATAGCCGAGTCATCATTTTTCTAGGATGGTGAGACAACCAGATTATACTCTTTGGCTATTAACTTGAGTTCTCTATGATTTGATTAAGGTTTCTGAAGTCCTAAGGGATACTTAGATTTTCACTGACATCAAAGTTTACATCATGATCACCATTGTGTTAGTGATAGTGATGAGGTAGCTATAAATCATAGGATACTATTTAATCAAGGGATTCTGTAGTCCTAAGGGGTACTTAGATTGTCACTAACTCAGAAGGTCCCACCATGATCGCCATTATGTTAGTGATGGTGATGAGGTGGCAATTAATCAATATATACATAATGTTTCAGCTTGCGACTTACTCAAAAGGTCCCACCGTGATCGCCATTTTGTAAGTGTCCCATGATTCAACAGATTGGTAGACCAAATGCACAGGGTAACATTAGACCAGTCTTTGGAGTCCTAGGACCTAGCCTTCCTGGAATCAGAGAAGGATCTCTCTATTATGAGAAGGATGTGAACTTGTTCGCTTTAAGTGTTTGATTTTAGGCTAGTTGTTAAGTGTAGGTTTGTTGTTTGTTTTGGTTGGGGTAATATGATCAAGTAGGATAGGTGGAGTGAGAGGTTATCAAATCAATTGGGCTATGGAGTCTATGAAGTCATTTATATCTAAATAATGAATCGGGGTACATCACAGGGAAAATCTAGTGTAGTTAATGGATCTTTAAAGTTTATGTGTGAGGTGAAATGGACATTAAGTTTGAGAAACCAAGGTAGGGAAAAGCGCAGCTAAGAATCCTTTGTCAAATACCTATGAATAGAGAGATCTTAAATACTGATAAGCAAAAGATACTAGTCATGAGATAGGGCACACCATTTACTCAATGACAATAATTTTAAACAAAAACACATTCAAGACATACAATCCAGTGGTAGAAATAAAGTAAGACAATTTATCTAACTTCAATGATTCTACTTTCAAAATTTGAAAAAATATAAGAGACAAATAGCATCAATAAATGAAGAGGGAATGCCTAAAAATCATTCATTACACTATAAAGAACTTTGAGGCAAATTCATAAGCATGGCAACCACATCTTTCTTCATACTTGGCAAAAACATGTTCTTTCTCAATGTTGAAATCAGTTTTTGATAAGCAGGATGTCTTGCATAAGGTATTTTATGATACTCATCTAAAATTTCATGTTTTAATGATGCCACATTTGGAATATACAATATGTTTTTATAGTAAATTAGCCCCTTCTAATTTTGAGTATATCCCAATATTTCAATTTTCTACAATTTTTCTTGTAGTTTCACATAGTTGAGATCTTGCCTCACCACTTCTTGTATCAATTCTTATATGTAAAATTTCACACTACTTCCAACATTATTCAAAATTTGATGAGAATTCCTACTCAAAGCATCTGCAATATTATTTTCCTTTCCTTTAATATGTTTGATTTCCATATCAAACTCACTAAGGAAAGATAACCATCTAGCTTATATAGCATTTAGATCAGGTTATGTGAAGAAGTATTTCAAACTTATATTATCTGTCATTAGTATGAAATTCTTTCCTAACAGATAATGTCTCCACATCTTCAATGCATGTATCACAACAAATAATTATAAGTCATATACAGTATAATTTTGTTCATGTTTCTTTAATTTTCTTGACTCATATGCTATGACTGAGTTTTCTTGTAGCAATAATCCTAATCCTTCTTCACATGCATATGTACATACTATAAATTCTTTGTTTAGATCAACAATATTCAATATGGGAGTAGTTGTTAGTTTAAGTTTTAATTTCTCAAAACTATTTTGACACTTTCTTGTCAATTCAAAATTTACTCCCTTTTTCTGTAAAGAATTCATAGGATAGGCTAAGGCTGAAAATCCTTCCAAAAACCTCCGGTAGTATCCAACAATACCCATGAAGGATATTATGGCTTGGACATTAGTAGGTACAGGAAAATCCATTATGGCTTGTATTTTCTTTGGGTCTGCTGCTAAGCCATCCTCTGAAATCACATGACCCATATACTGAATTTTGTCCTTGTAAATTTCACACTTGCTGAGTTTGGAATATAACTTATGTTATTTAAGTGTTTGTAGGAAAAATATGAGATTTTCTTTGTGTTCTTCTTCATTTTTGGAATATACCAAAATTTGATCAATTAACACTAAAACAAATTTGTCTAGATACTTGTGCAATACACTATTCATTAAACACATGAATGTGGCAGGTGCATTAGTCAGTCCAAAAGGTATAACTACAAATTCATAGTGTCCATATCTAGTCCTGAAAGTTTTTTTATTGGTTTCCTCATCTTTGATTATGAGTTGATGATATCTTGTTCTTAGATCAATCTTTGAAGAGATAGTGGCTCCTCTCACTTGATTAAATAAGTCATCTATCCTAGGGAGAGGATATCTATTCTTTATGGTCAATTTATTCAGTTTTTATAGTCTATGCATATCCTCAATGTGCCATCTTTCACAATAAGCAGTATTGGTACTTTCATGAAGAGAACCCGTTTGGTTTTATAGCATCCTGCATCTAGCCAATCTTGTAGCTAAAGTTTTAGTCATAACAATTAGAGCACTCATTCTATATGAATTGCTCTAGAATAGTCATAGCCCTCACAGTTTGACTCAATTGAGAATTCAATTTCTCTTTTAGGGGGTAAATGAGGGATTTCATTTGGAAATACATATTTGCACTCTCTAATTACTGGTTAAATTTCTACAACTCCTTTTTTCAGTTTGTTGTCCCGATTCCTCCACTTGTACAGCATACACTTGACAGCCTTTTATTTCTGTCCTGTTTAACTATAGTGCAAAAATATGTCTGACTGATTGATATTTTCCTTTAACTATCAAATTTTTTCCCTCACCATCCATAAAATGAACTGTTTTATCTAAGCAATTAACTATTTATTTATGCTTCTCTAACCAATCCATTCCCACTAACACATCATATGAGCCTAGAGGAAAAATACTTATATTTAGTTCAGTTTCATACCCATTTAAATTTACAACAGTTTTTGGAAGTTTATGGATAATTTTTTTTTTTTTTTTTTTCAATAGCTAACTGAACTAACCATGCTTGCTGAATTTTTTCTGATTTTAATTTGCACTTTTCCACCATCTGAGGACTTATATAGCTTAAATTTTCTCCTGGATCTATCAAAACATATATAGGTTGTTCAACAATCGTACCTTCAATTTCTATCATGATTGATTGGTGTTTAGCTTGGCGATCCTCAAGTGCAACACTGATCCTTGGAATGTTTCTAGTAGTGTAATTTAGAGTAGTTGCCTCTTGTAATACTTGAATATTCTGAATTGTTCTATGAGGATAGTTACATAATAGGTGATGTTCTCCACATCCCCATCACTTTAACAGTTCTTTCATTTTTACAGTCTCTTCCTTTTTGCTGTTTGCATCCATATTATTAGACCCAATCTGTGATTGTGATCATTGGTTTTCTCCAGTTTTGTTAAACTTATTCCTTTGATGGTTTTTCCCAAAATATTTTGAGTATGCTGGTTTTACTCTTTTTACATTAGAGTCACCTTTCCTTTTTATTTTTTTTTCCAAAATTTCAATTGATCGTCTATGCCTTTGAACTTCTGATAACATAGTCTTTCTTTGCGAACATCTTCATCTGTTGTCTTGGGATTGTCAAGATCTATTCTCTCCTTATAGATAGTAGGTAGACAGTTTAAAAATCATTGTACTTTGGACTTTTCCTCTCTGATATAAGGCACATATCGAAGCAAGTTAGTGAATTTGGTAACAAACTCATCAATAGTGAGTTGTCTCAATATCATCTCATGAAATTATTTGGCTTTGTCATCATAATATCTCTCATTCATATATCTAGACTTGAAATTTGCTTGAAATTATTCCCAAGTAACAATTTTCTCATCTAGCACATGTACCATTTTGCTTTCTTCCCACCACAGGGTAGCTTTACCCTGTAGCTGGTAAATGGCCAATCTAGCTTTTAGGTTACTTCCATATTCATAGACTTGAAAGTATTTAACCATGTTCAGAAGCCAAGCTTCTCCATCCTCCTCCTTTTAACCATCATAAGTGGGAGGTTTGAATTTTCGGAATTCTCCTTGCAATTCCTTTTTCTTTCTGGACTGTTGTCCAGATGCTTCACCATCCTCAGATCCTTCTGATTTGGTTTCAGCTTCTTTCCTCTTTTTTCCAGGGTCTTCACTTTTGTGACTAGACCTTGAGGTTAATTCCTTGCTCAACCTCTCTTGCTCTTCACTAGCTTGCAACAATCATTCATTGCTGGTTCTCAGCCAAACCAATTCGCATTGCATATCCCTCACCATATCAAAAAACTAAGTATTTTGATTTGGTGGATTTCCCTCACCACCCAGATCCATGTACAACCATCCTCTGTCACTCATAATAACAGTTGTACCTTTTTGCACTAAATCAGTGTACACATAAATAAATTAGTGCAACAAATTTTTCAAAATGGCAAATAATTTACAGGAACATAATTTGGGTTTTTTATTTTTTTCTTCTCTATGCAGGGACACATAGGAAATTTTTTTTCAACATGGGCTCTGATACCATTTGTAACAACTTTAACCTAGTTTTTTTTATATATTTATACTTTTTATGCTACTTTTTCTTCATTTGACTTTATTAAATTTCATCATATTGTAATGTTTCAACACATGTATAATTTTTTTCGTTATAATATTGATAATGTCATCAATATTTGTGAACATAATTAACCTATGTTGTTAATGATCCTTAGAAAAGCATTCCATGATTCCACCATTTCTATTTCAGTCTTGACTGTCTTTTGCGACATTTCAGTACTGTTCACACTTTTATTATACTAGTAACTTATTTTACTAATAATTTATATCTTCATAAGAGTATGCATTTTCTAGCATTCTTATTGACATAATCACATTAAATTTTGTATTAGAATATCCACTTATATTCTAACATCCTAATTATCCTCAAATATTTCCCTTCTTTTATTCATATGTTCCAATTACACAACCTTTTTAATCTATTTTTAAGGATTAATGTAAAGGATATTTATCCACATATGGACTTAGCTCTTCACCCAATCATTAACTTATGTAACATAATTATTAAAAAGGTATATGGATACCATTGATAATGAATATCATACGACAATTCAATATACTACCCTTACAATATCCTAGAGCACTATTCGAATTACATTTTAGTTCTACAACTTATCATTAAACCGAGCTTATACCCTAACGTTACAAAGGTACATCTATGATTTCTGAGGTTCAAATAATATATATTTATTATTACCATATATTTCTTCCATCATGATAACATTGCATTGATTTATTAAGTTAAAGTATCATACATATCGTTTAATTTTCATGACATATTATACTAAGGTTTAAATGTTTGGATACGGGCAATCTATATGGAAATTTAATCGCATCCCTCCATAAATGTTGACAACTCTTGGAGTTCATTCCTTTGTTCGATCTTATCAAGATTTTAATGCAGGGTACTTCATTAATTAACTCATCACATGGAATTTTAATGTTTTTCGATTTAATTTCACCATAGATGAAGACCACGTTTACGGTGAGGATGATGTTGTATCATCTCCCTCCGTATTATTATTTTGGTTTTCAATGAATTACCCTTTTTTGGATTTTCATTTTCATTTGTCAATGCCGGCAAGGCCTCGGCTCTGGTTCTCCACCCAGGCTAGTGAGCCTTCTTGTAGCCTGCTCGTTTGTTTACGGTTACTCGTCTCGTAGAAGGTAACTAAACGTCATCATTGGATTTATCCTTGTCGACATATGATTTTCTGTTTTTATTAGTTTTGGTTTTTGTTTCTTCTGCAACATATTTCGTTTTAATTCAATGGTTGTAGGGCTTTGTTTTAACCAATGTATTTCCACTTTCCTCGTGCCATCTCTTCATCACAATATTGAGGTAACATAGTTTTTGTAATTACCAGGTATGTTCCTCCACCTTTTTACGAATACCAAGTTTATATCTGGTACTATTGTTTATGGTCGTGACTAAATTCAGTTTGCGTACTACTCCTAAACTCATTGTTATAGTTTCTTTATTTCATTTGGAAATTTATTCCATTGAATCATTATGTTTGATGACCAATACTATGGGGTTTAATATAGTTACCTCCGTGAAACGATATTCATATCATTAATTTTACTGAATTTAATCATTATCCAGATATAGGTTTTATCCATGTAAAATTGTTTACGGTAATTAAATTAGTATCAATTTGCCCCAAATTATTTGTTGAATACATAGAGATGATATTTTGGCTTAAT
>JAXQQM020063151.1:0-53112 GCA_034641835.2 Pinus albicaulis | reverse complement strand
CTCAGACCATCTCCATAAATGGCAGAGACATCATAGTTTATGCAAAGCCAACCTCGACGATCGAGTTTTGTTGGACCTATTCTTGAAAGCTCTCACTGCATATATTTCAAAATATGTAGGAATCCAAAAACCTACATCCAAAGAGGATGCCATCAATAAAACCCAGCAGTTCGAGTTGATTTACACGTAGTCAGGATAAATTTATAACATCTTACCTAACACCCTGCGCTTGCAAACTTATAAAGAATTTATAGGCACGTCTAACACTGTAGATGGATTGAATGGGTCACTGACCCAAAATCACCTAGGTAACAGTAGTCAATACCCCGATCTCATGGGCCTTGTAGTCCTAGTAACAAGAACATCACGCAACCTGACTGCAGAAGCCATCATACACGGAGAATATGACCAATAAGACGCAGTTGTACCATCATCCAACGAGGTCCTGCACCCTTTTTCTTAGGGACTAATCTTGTGAGCACATATGTTTGTGGAAGGCTCCCCAACAAACATTCGACCGGGGGATAGGAGCTGTGGTTTGCCTCACTTTCTTGAGATTGTCCTTTCCACATTGCCACGAACATCTAGGTGCATAGAGGGCTTAGACGGGTTGATCGGGTCTTTGGACGAAGTTCACTAAGCAACAATAATCGATGCCTAAGAGACTCGAGAGATACCATGCATGAAAATCATGACGGTTTGAAATCTGAAGGTCTTTGGTCCAGATCACCTAGCCATTCTGGTACTGCTTTTTCTCAGGAGATTTCGAGGTGAGTGCGAATCTGGATGGTTTGATGCAGGCTTTGGCTAAAGATAACTAAATGATCGTGTTATACATTGATCTGTGAGCGGTTTGATTGGGTATTTTAAGATACAGATGGAGGTATTACCATGCCGTCAAATCTGCCGGATGCTTTCATTGATCGAGTCTTTGGCCAAGGACACCTAGGGTAGTAAATAGTACCACAGACCTGTATGAATATACTAGGAACATGTCACAACTTCAGATATAATGAAAGTCATGACACTCATATACGACTAGGGACAAGGGATCCAATATCACAAATCCCACATGGGAATGGACCAGCATATAATATGAATGTGTTAGTGGATCATTAAACATATTTTTTATTATAGGCTAATCAAAAACCATACAACCAGGAGAATTATGACAATACTCCAGATGCTGCAAAAAGAGGCCAAGGAGAAAACAAAATCCTAGACTCTGGACAGGGGGGCAGTAACCAGTAACGCCCCCCACGATATAATTTTGAGGGAAACCCCAACCGAAATCAAAACCAGGAGCCAAGTAACAACTCCCAAGGAAAAACTAGAGCTCAGAGTATCTGATCATAATACCCAAAGCAACACAATGATTAGCACCTAGTAACACCCAAAGGAGGCTCCACACATTCACACCTTCGAAAAATTAAATTTTCAGTGCCGATAGGTATGCCCTTCCTTATCTTCTGTTCATTCAACACATGTTTTCAATAATATTAGATTGAGAATATGCTTTCACTTGGGGTATTTTGTTGTAGGTATTGTACAAATAATCCATCATCCCATATACTGAAGGTCTCAGAGCAGGTATCATTCTACCCCCAGCATGATAGAGTCCCAAAAAAAATCTGTATATCCTGACATAATTTCTCCGAAAGAAATTAATCACAGGTTCCAAACACTTGACCATGTTTATCATATCCCCACCTTGCACATGATAAACATCCTTGTTGGTCGGTAGAGCCTCCCCTCCATGGCGTCTGTCACTCAAAGTAGACCGCAAATCAGAAAAATTACGATGCCATGGCCATACCACTTCAGTCTGGAAAGTACTTCATGTTGATTCATCCACCATGCATCGAGCCAAGTTTTACCATATCAAAATAAAACCCCTTTCCCAGACTACTCTTTTTTGCAAGAAAATCGAATACGCACCACCGTGTATTGCATTTGGCCTACCATCCCTCCATCAGCATAGCCCATCTACGATATTTTCCATCTGCTTTATCACCCCCACATAAGAGACCAACTAATGGGGCCCCCAACTTCAGCAAAACTACCCTCCTCACATCATCAGTGAGCAAACATTTTCATGTTTTGGGGCACTCGTCTCTGTGTTTTGTACAATCCAATCCCATTTGTTTCATTCTTTTGGTAAGTGTACAAAGACCTCAAAACGAAGAACAAGTCCCCCACTCATCCATCCATTTTTCTCCCATGGCAGCAGTCCTTAGTCACCCTTGGTCGGAGTATCTCACCTTTCACGCATAAGCCACCATGACATTCATAACCAAAATATACCCATCCTGGACGTCCTACTGACTCCAGGGGTTTCCTCATTAGAAATAGTTATGACTATCACCAAGCTAGTTTTTTATACTCTGACCTTGGGCCATTGAATTCCAATCATCATTTTTCAGTCACCCCTCACCATCATGCCTATGTTAAACCCATAAAATCCAAGAACCTGGTCCCTTGCATCAGTAACTCTCTCATTCGGTTGAGGCTTCCCTTTTTTCAACTTCAACTCACATTCTCCAAAAAGGAAGCAGTACCTTGGATGGATCCTAACCATAATAGGGGCATTCTCAGGTGGCACTATGGGAATCATCATTGCCCACAGATGTCATCGATCCTCCTGACATTCGACTATGACACAAGATTTCATGTCAAGATGGTATCATACTTTACAACCATTGCACTTTGCTCAAATTTGTCAAAGACCCGTGCCATTATAAGCATCTCTTTCAACAATGCTTACACGGGAAGGTCCTAGTCATACACCCATGCGTACAATGAGAATTTATATGCCATACCAAGATTACGCATGTGGGAACCAAATTATACCTATTGTCAAAGAAAAAACACCCCATGAGGGTGTCAGAAATTGTCACCATCAACCAAATCAGCATATCACTACCATACTAGTGACACAGATAGAACCTTTATTTGTCAGATATATTTGTTTAGCTAGCCAAAGCATCACGATCATGGGACATGCTTGCCTCGTAGAAAACTTGTATTTATTGTATCATACTATTTATTGCCAGGGTTCCCACAGAACATGGTCACTCTTTTACACACTCTAAGGGGTTTTCAACCTTCAGCTATACACGGGTCTCTCTCTCTCTCCACACAGTACAAAGAAAATAAAATATAATGTATTTTGGCTATAAATTTCTTCGTAGACCTCACACATTAAGGGGAAACTATTATCACTGGAAAATAGGACAAGAAAATATGACATTATTAAATGTCAGTCAGAAGGATTTACAAGGTTGAGGAAAATTAGAGGATCTGAAAATTTTTAAAAATCTCTAAGGTCAAGATGGAAAATCAAATTGTGCACCAAATACTTAGGAAAAATGCTCCTTTTCATGCATTTTTCTTTGATAAGCGTGCCTTTGCATGGATTTGCCTCGAAAATCCGCGTGGTCCTAAGAGTGGTGGAAGTCACTTTCTGGGATCACTTGGCACACTCTAGGAGATGATCCCACACTTGAGGCCTCCCAAAGACAATTGCCTAAGCCACCTTGGGACCTCAAGGGAGCACACAAAGAAATCAAGTGGCACACAAAGGAATCAACCCTCTCTCTTGGGTCACCATCCACAAATGTACCAAGAGAGGGAAGGAGAATTTGAATTCACCTATAAAAGGCAACCAAGAGATGAGAAAAGGGAGAGCACATTGTTATGTTGGCCAAATTGCCCATGAGCAATCCATCAGTGTGTAATCTAGAGTAGAAGTAGAGAGAAGATTCAGTTGTTGGCCATCCAACAACTTCAATCCTTTGGAGTAGAGAGAAATAACTTGAGACAACATCTAAAAGGTAAAAAAATCCTTGCACTGGGTATTAGAACTCCATAGTTCTAAGGGCCCTTTGGAAAGAGTGTAATGTAGTATCTTTCTTCCTAACAACAAGCGATAAGAGGGGACCTTGATTCCACCGTTAATGTTATTGTTATGTTTGACTCTTTATGATATTTTGTGTTTGTGTTTAGTTTAGTTGTGTTTTATCTCTATATATGCATACTAGACCATGATTTTGTGTGTTCTATATTTTATAGCATGTTCACTAACCTGCTAACCATTTTTTTTTTTCTTCCTATGACCATAGCTTAGAGGCAGCGACCACTCCTGCTAAGCACAGGTGGATTGGTACACTTGTGCACCAAAACCAAAACCACAATGATAAAAGGATCAAAGTTAAATAATGAATGGAAAACCCTCATATTTATAACAAAATATTGAGTTATCCTTGATAATGGTGCATAATAAAATATTACTAACCAAGATCTAGATCTAACTGCTTGGGATATTTTATTATATTTGTTGGAGGGAAAAGGAATTTAAATTGGTTAAATCCCTTTATTTAGAAAAAAAAAAAAATGATTTATTTATCATTTCAAGGATAGAGTTAAGGAGTAATTTAAAAAATAATGATTTATTTATCATTCCTAAATGAGTCAGTCGAATTTAACAAGGAATATTAATTAAATAATGATTTAATTAATTATTCATAGAAAATAATAGATAAATAATGATTTATCTAATTATTTCTAATTAATTGAGTTAAATATGATGAGGAACATTATTTAAACAATAGTTTAATTAATTATTCCCAGAGGAAAATCAAATAAATAAGGATTTATTTAATTATTCCTCACGGGGTTTCCTGTTTGAACCAGAAATAACTTAATAAATTATGGTTTTATTAAATTATTTCATATAGTGAAAGCAATTTTACTATGGTAAAATGGTCTTACATGGTGTACTTCGACCTATCTAATTGTAAATGGTTAGATGTCCAAAAACTGGTGTAACACTCGGCCATGCCCTCGACCTTGGAAACCTCCTCGTGCTGCTGATGAGCCAATGTAGATTTTACATTCATTGTAGTATATTTCATGTACCAGGACGACATTCTATCCTAAAATGATATAACCAACTACGCTTTCTTCATATTTTCATCTGTAATGTTCTGCGAACTACATATTTCCTTTGCAACAAACTATAACTATTCAAGATCATCCGATCCCTTGAATACAAACATCTTTGGTGGTTGGGCCATGGTGAATGAGGGAGGTAGAGGTGGAGGTGGGGGAACAATAAGGTGATGGGTGATGATGGGGGTGGAAGGCAGGGGAATATTCATAGCACTCTTCTGATTTTCAAATCTCAATGACACACTTCTCATGGTAGTGGGGTTACTTTCCCCTCATTCAAATCCAAACATCAGAATATATTCAGTTTAAACGCAAGTATCCCAATTTGTTTTGAATATTTTACTGCTTCGTGTAGCACCATGTTCTCTTTCTTTGAACATCAATATGATCACATCCGTAGTACACCCTTTTCACATAATAACATTTTAATCTAGAACTTCATTGAATTTAGGTGCTTAACTCACAGACCTTTGAAAAATTTATGCTTTTCTTCGCTATAGGATACCAAGGTATCGATCACGAACTTCATAACAAACCCTCCGAGGATACTATCGATCCAATAACCAGAAAAACTCACGATATAATTATCAGTATTCTTCAGATGATTATTTAGCTGCTTAATAAGATTTGGAGTCCACACAATACACTTATTATTAAAATGGCTCGTCTACGCAACTAGTCTTGATATCCACTCGTACAGCTCGTTAGAAAAAGGAAAGAAAATATCTTGTACTAATTTAACCAATGTTGAGTAGAGATGCTTGGATTTTTGTTTTCTTGCACAAAAAACTCGCGTTTTTTTATATCTAACCAATCTTCAATATCTTTCTTTGATGGATGCCACATCTAGCTATCCCTTAGTTAGATCACGATCCCGACAACAGATTCATTTGTTGGCTTGATGTGACCTAGACCGAAGTTCAAATGTGGTTGCGTGAACCAACAAAAAACACTATTACCAGCCCTTTAGGCAATGATCTTATTGCGCAGACCGAAGTCTCACTCGAGGAAATATAGGGGGATGCTAGAAATAGGTTTCTGAATCAAGAGGAACAATTGAATGTGGCTTTAGGGATTTTATTCCTTGGAAGAGCTTCGTAGAACAAATCTATTAATTATATAAGCGTCATTCAACACACTTGTTTAAATTAATAGTAGACTGTGTGATCTTACTTAATCATGCATAAAATAGGGTAAACTACCATAAACAAAACTACATTATATAATTACAAATCAAAAAACTTACTTAGCACATATATTCATAAACAACAAGTAAATTAAAACACATCAACAAAAACACGAATCCATCTCAACATGTATTTCATTAATGCTCAGATCCTTCTCAAAAATTCACTTCCACCTTGCACACTCAGCTACAGGGGTCTGCACACTAAGCTGCAGAATTATTAAGATCTCCATGCACTTAGCTGTAGGAGCCTTTCCTCTAACCCAAAACCACATAATATGACTCAAAATAGTCTTACATCCAAATGAATTTAATCAATTCTATCATCTTCTATATCTGTGACTTCTATCTAGAATCCTTATATAGATTTTTCATTTACAATACCATGGTCCGAAAATCATGGGAAGAGTTCAATGTTCACAAAATAATCCCATCCCAGTACATAAAAAGGGGATTTGACCCACCCCAAATCCCCCTAAGACTAAGAAATAGACTATGTGTTGTGTGCTGTGCTCCTTGATCTGGGGAGTCTTTTCTTTAACTTCTTTCATCGAGGGGTCCTGTTTCCAATAGGTTGGTTTGAATCTCGTGGATTTTAATCATCTTATCAATGATCCCCTTCTCCATAACCCAATTTTTCTAGTTATGCCTACTAAAATTCATTCAGACATTCCTAAGTTTGAGGGAAATATTGGAGAATACCCCACTAATAATGTTTTCTCATTTAACTTGTGGTGTTCCTATAATTCCATTACCAATGAATCCATTTGCCTTCGTTTATTCTAACACATGCTTACTGGAGCTGTGGCTTAGTGGTATGTCGACCAACCTCGTGCTCTCATTCCACTTTTGTGACACTCACCAAATATTTATTATCATATTTTCAGTTACCTCTCCATTATGACACTGAGACCGAACACTTGCGTTCATTTCGTCAAACTTCTACCACCCACCTTTGTGACCATGTCCAAGAATGGCTTAGAAGGAGGAGCACATGTAGGCCTCCTGCTTTTGAAGACCATGTATATATGGATTGGTTTATTATATCATTGTTGGCCCCCATAGGTAAATATGTCATGTTAGACTTCCCTAATATAGAGCAAGATGTGCTCCAAATAGCCTTAAAGTGTTACTTGATCTATGCCCATATTGGTTATCTTTATACCATTTTACCAGACCTCTCTAGGATCGGTGGTGCAAATGCATAGGAGGCATCTCATGCTGCCGATGGTATCGTTTGATATCTTTAAAACCATTATCAGAAACCATATGCTCTCCCTCTGATGAGTTATGGTTAACCCCAGGGGGGACCATTACCTCCTACAACTATCCCCCTCCACCAGACAACCCTTATCCAAGTCAAAGCACACCATCGACATATCCCCAATCGCATCAAAAAATGTCAGGGCCAGCTGTTGCTCAACCTGTTTATTCAAATGTTTCCCATGTACCGCCTAACAATCCATCCCCTCCGTCACAAGCACCTCAGCCTCCCATTCCTCCTCAACCTTTGCCGCAATAGCCCCTTCTCCTCAAGGTCAGGTGTATACTCAAGAGAGTGCGACCAATCCCCCTAAAACCAAGAAGAAGAAAAATGGGAAAAATAATAAGAATCAACCATCCCAAGGTAATGAGAGTAACTAGGGTCCTCAACCTAATCAACCTCAAGGAAATTAGCCTAATCCCGCAACCCAACAACAAGGCATACAACTCAAGCAGAAAGGTTCTTCATACGAATAAGCCTTGTGCATGTTGTGACGTATATGGCCATTACACTCATGATTTTCCAATTTTACCATAGTTGCATCAAGAATGGGAAGCCCAAATAGGTACTTATAGAGGATTTCAGCCCATGGATCAAATTCCTCATGCCCCTGCTTCATCTTAACCGACGATGATTACCAACCCATTTCCTCACCAAGGATAACTGCCAAACCCACTCAAGGTCAAGAAGTGCCTCAACCTTCACAATTTGGTCCCATTGATTTTTAGATTCTCATGATGAATTATGAGGTCGTCAACACTGAACATGTCAATCTTTAGACTCGTTCACACCAATATGACAAGCCATCAGCTCTATTTATGACTGAGTCCCAAGAAAAAATTTCCACAGAGTCCATTCCATCATAAAATGGTACTTTAAAGATCCCTCAACCTAAGGAAAAGCTTATTACCAATATACCCAAAGGATCATTACACCATAATGCTTATTTAGCCATAGGCACCCATACATACAACATAGTAGATGACTTGGTGCAATCTCCTTCCAAATTTCAATGTTGGAAGTTATCCAGTTGTGCCCATCCCAATAGAAAGCTATACTTAATGCCTTGGGTGCTGTGGATCCTTCAGATGATCGCATGATCATCTGACATTGGCTAGTCAGAACATCCTCCACTTCCTTCATCTGTTTCTTTTCAAATACCAGTCTTAATAAGAAACACCATTGTATAGTGGTAAATCATTGATGAATGAACCTCCACCTGCGTGATGGCTACTAGTGTTTGTAAACAACTTAACTCACCAGACCTATCCCCATCCACCATCACTCTTCGTGCATGGGATGGTCATCCATCTCATCCCCTTGTCTTACTTCACAATTGTCTTATAATTGTTTCCGGCAAGACAATATCCATTAATATATAAGTCATCGATGCCCCACTAGATTAAAACATCCTTTTGGGTCATAGTTACACCTATTCCATGCCAGTTGTTGCATATGTGGTTTTTCGTAAGATGTGCTTTCCTCATAAAGGAAAGATCGTTACAGTCGATCAATTGGCTCACTATGATCATAATATGCAAACTTCTCCTCAAAAAAACATTTCATCCATGACTAATGATATGACTGTATCTTCCCTCCCCAATGTATCACCAGGAGTCTTTAAGGATTATGCTTTTCTTGGTGCCTACTATGGTCTAGTACCTACCCTTTTTGAGCCCAACTTGTCCATTGTTTACATGCTACAAGCATCACGGGCTGCTCACAAGTGGTCTGGTACACCCATGTTACAACCAGCGCCTTCACAACTTCTTGTCCCCAACTCAACCCAACATACAATTATAATTCCTCAAGGAATGCCTCCTTCTGTTGGCATCTCTCCTATTCCATTTCAACCAAGAACAATTCCTCTAGGCCTTAACCATCCAGGAGAAGTTTCACCAGGCCATTATCCTTCGGGTCAGATACCTTTCTTATTTCCACTGCCAAGAATTTTCTCTATCCCTGTCATGTCTACGTTGAGTTTACCCAACATTACTCTTGGGATCTCAGTCTGGTACATTGACCCCCTCACAAACACTCCACCTAATCACCTTAAACCTTACACAGCTTTAACCCCGGTGCAAAAAGTTGTACCTTCCCCTTATTTTGCTTCAATTCCACAACAACCTTAGCAGGAACCTACACCTATTGTGAAAGAATTTAGTGAGGGGGGGAAAACATAAAAATGAAAATAAAGACAAAGCACCCCAAAAAACTCCAACTCTTCCTAAGCCTCCAAATCCAACACCTCTGCGCTCTTTATATGATTTTTTCGGACATGCTACCAATAATTCTACTGAAATCCCTCATCTCTAAGAGGTGGTCGATGATATGTTTCTTGACTGTAACATCCCATAGGTCCATGTTATCTTACTCGAGTCAGCCAAGAAAAACAAATTTTTACACTCGAATCACTTTTTTCTTTATGTGACAACTTTGGTCACTATTCCCATCACTCTCCTTGTCTCGAATATTTTTGCGATACCCATCAAGCACTTCATGAAATATAGGTTGCTTTTTATGAACCCACCACTTCTTTACCTGTGGATTCTAGCACCATTAGTGAGCCAAAACAGGAACCACATATTGTGATTCCTCTTCCTGATGTTGAGATGACCAATAAAATTTATACCATTCTCTACCTATCATCGTCCATGGGATCCATGTTTGGATAATATTTTGGAGTTCTCCATACTGATTCATTCGAACCTTTTTCGTCAGATGCCCAGGTCTCAACATTGGTTGATATTCCATCAACTAGTCATTTGTCCCCTCCTATTGTTCATGCACATGTGAAATTTGTCTCTCATGATGATGATTCAGGTAGAATCTCCACATAAAGTGGTATCAATTCATCTAGTATCCCATATTCCATTCATATTAAGACATTATGGAAGCCATGACCATGCCTGATTATCCTTGGGACGATATGCACCATCATGCGTATTTCCTTCTACAACATACCCATGACCAATATGCTGTGGAGTCGAAGGAATTCATCCATGGTGAAGTCAATTGGTTTATAAATACCATTCCTGTGCCAGATTATTTTGAAGAAGGAAACATGGCAAATATATCTCCTACCATTAAGATTAACATCTCAAAAAAACCAGGGATCGAAGAAAACATCACCTTGGGGGCACATTGTACCTTGAAATAAATTGATGCTTACACCAAGTTATTCAAATAATTTTGTGATGTTTTCACCTCATCTTATTCCAAGGTGCGTGGAGTTGATACCGCCATTGTTGAACACCATATAGACACTTGGACCGATGCAATTCCTACCATAAAAATTTGAGACTCGTCAATCCTTCTAGATACGAGGCCATTAAATCTGAAATTGATGAGCTCAAGCAAGTTGGCTTTATCTATCCTAGTATCACTTATCTAAAAACCCATAAATTTATCCCCCATATTATTTGTGATGTTCTATGATGTATTCGACATCAAGCCCCTCACTACCTCCTCATCGGAGATGAGCTCTATCGTCGCGGTGTTGACATTGTCCTTCCTCATTGTCTCATGCATTCTGAAGCTGAGAAAGTGCTCAATGCCTATCACAATGGTGCTTGTGGTGGTCATCTCTCCGAAATTTCCACTTCCTAGAAGATCATGCCTGTTGGTTAATTTTGGCCTTCTCTCTTCAATGACTGCATTGAGGCAGTCAAACACTATCCCAATTATCATTTATACACTCCTAAGGCACGAGCTCTAGCTTCTCCCCTCCATCCTATCATCACAGACTAATGGGCCATTGACTTCATGGAGTGTCGACCTTTATCTACTAATAACCACAAGTACATTGTTGTGGTCATCGACTATTTCACCAAATGGGATGAGGCTATGCTAACGTTCTATAACACTGCGGCTATTGTATCCTTATTATTTTTCAATTATTTTATCGCTTGATTCAGGGTTCTAAAAAAATTGGTTTCCGACCATGACTGACATTTACAATATGAGATATGGCATGAGCTATCCTCTTTGTTGGGATTTGAGAACCAATATTTATTGTTTTATTATCCCCAAGGAAATGGCCAAGTTTAAGTGGTCAATAAAATCCTTAAAACTATGCTTTTGCAGACAATGAATAAGCACAAGACCAACTGTCACCTTATTCTCTTCCTTGATTTGTGGGCTTGTAGAACCTTTGTTAAAACCTCCACTAGGTTTAATACTTTCCACCTTGTTTTTGGCGAGGAGGTAGTATTACTCATCAAGTGTGAAATCCCCTCCCTTCACCTTTCCTTCAACCTCCTCCCATAGACCCAACCTTTAGAACAACGAATTATCATGCTTGAGCATGCAAATGAAGACCATTGTGTTGCATTGAAAACCATCGAAGCGACCAAAAAATGCACCAAAGATCAATATGACTTGAAATTACACCCTCATACTTTTCACAAATGCTCCTTGTTCTTGTGTATGAATAGGATCATGATGTCTTGGGGCATGGGAATTTTGAATTATTATCGCTAGGACCTTACATCATTTGTAAATTTTTGGGAAAGGGGTCATACATTTTAGAATATTTCAAAGGGAAACTCCTTCCTAACCCTCATAATGCACTCTACCTGAAGACATTTTACCCATAAAATTTCCCATCGAGATGTGTGTATCTATTTCTGTTCTTCATTTAGGTAGCTTGCATACCCTCCCATCATCTCATATGTTTTCTTATTTCATATTTCAAATGGATCCATCATCCACACCTCATATCGGTTATGACGATGGTGCGAGTTGCTTCTCCAGGAATCTTGCCTCGACAACTTGGGCCATTTTTACCCCTTTTCATTTGTTATTTCATTCCAACGATGTATGCATTGGATACGTACCAATAACCAAGACGAATATGATGCTATGATAGGTTTGTTAGCCGATGCCCTTGATCATCACATCCTTCATCTTCATGTTCGTCTAGATTCCCTGCTACTTTTCATGCAATTGAATGGAATTTATCATGTGCATAATCATGTCCTATTTAGAAAATGCGTACGAGTGAAGGTATTGGAACATGAATTTGAATTCATTACACTCAATCATGTTCCTAGAGCCCAAAATCACTCTGTATATTCCATTGAAAATTAAATTCTATATCGGGATTTATCACATACAAGAAGGTAACCATAAACATAAACAAATGGCGAACCAAAATTATCACAAAAGATGCATAACCATTTTTTTTTATCATCACATCAAAACATATAAGTGTTTGGAGTCCACTACTCTAAATACATCTAACATGCCCATAGAATGTTACATAACCAAAACATGGGGAACATATATCCCTATCCCTAGTCACTATCATCAAGAGGCTCTCGAGGCAATGGCTCAATACCACCAACTCGTAGATCTTGAACTTCCTGACCGTCCATCACTATGCGCTACGTGATACCTCGACACTTTGAGGGAAGACAAATTCACTCATCCGTATACTGATCTTCTAACTCATGCCATCACCCAAGTCAGTAGCACATCGAATCTATGACAGAGGCCCTCTAGCAGAGCATCACTTTATGGTCTCTGTCATGATGTCGACCCACCTTGATCTGCAACCCCAAGAATTGCGGCTCGACTTGCATATCCTATTGGTTTCACTGGTGCCAATATCTAAATCACACAAGTTTGGAAATCAGTACCACATATACATAATTTATAAACTTTAAATTCAACCAAAAATATAGAAACTTTCACTTACCATCTGGACCCCATGCTCGTCTTGGCGGTAGGTCCAAGTCGGAATCACCCTGATAGTTCATGCCACTATACGAATAGTAATCTATGTAAATTGTCATCTGGTCCCAATGTGCAAACAAAATCATGTCAGAACACTCGTACGAATCCCCCTCCTCCACCTCGTTGCTATATCTTCCTCCAACGATTCATCCTGGGCTCCTGTAGGCCCCCATCACGGATCTGTACATGTGGATGAATGGTAGGCATATTCTCAAATAAGAATGATCATATAATTGTCCCAAATGCATAATTATCATTAGTCCATCACCGACATAAGGTCAACTATCATTTCAATGATGACAACGTCATCTGGGCCCACGCATAGTAGGTCCCTCTCAACACGCTCTCCACTAACATCATATACCCTCTAGTGATGTGATACATGACATGAATACCCAAGATCCGTACCACTTGTATGGTTGTAAATCGTGTCGCCAATCGATCTATGTCATTAATATGAATTTTGATTCCCTTTGCACGAACATCCAGAATACAATGACGGTAAAAAAACTCACATATTTGCCTCCCACGAGGAAACATTGGATGTATCTTCCCTACAATCCCCAAGGGGGGAAATCCTATCAAAAAATATATGTCTTGGATCGTCAACTCGATCCTATGGCCCTGTACCATGAACACCTCCTAGTTTGGGTCTCAGTAAATCACTATCCTCAATAGCAAGGGCTCACCAACTCTCATCAATGGGTTCTCCAAGAAATTAAGAACCCCATAATGAGCCAAAACCCCTATAACTACTGGATCCTCTTGAATATATGCACGAAGAGTCTCTAAGTCTCATTCGCACCAAGACACCTTAAACTATGCCATACCTACAATAAACCATCATGTTTTTTCAGTTCAAAGTTAAAGGCATGCATCACAATACCTTAGCTTCAACTTGGTACAAGCCCCCCACACTGCCATTCCTCCTTACCCAAAACATTGTTTTTCATATCAAAACAACATTGACTGAAATTTTTAGCCCATTTTCAATGTTCCAAAATTTTGAAAAGGTACCAGGAAGTGCATTGAGACCGTGAGGAAGAATAGTGGTCTCCCATAGCCAATTGAGGCCCTAATCTGAAAATCTAAACCACTAAAATTGATAAGTAAGGTTGGGCCACCTACCTCCAACTTAGAGATCCTGATTTTGATGGTCAGTTTGACTACTATGATATCCAAGAGATTTAGGGCCTTCTCCACCTCTCCAAAATCTCCACAACCCACTAAGCTAATGAATTATATTTGGGGGCAAATAACCCTTTTATATGAAAAACCCTAGTTTTTACATCGCCCATTGTGACTAAAATATAGCTTGGTTTGAAGAACTGTTAACACCATTGTAAATATCTCACCAAATTCTATAATGGGTTTTCCTTTGTTTTTGGTAATTTTACACTTCGCTTGGAAGCCATTTTTTCCATGAAGTTTCACTTTGCTGCCAATTCAAACTGAATCTCTTCATATGAGCTGCCTATACTTCGATACCACTCTGCCTTGGCACTTGTCATCTCATGTGTTGATTTTATTCAAGGGTAACCCTTATTTACTCATTTTTTTATGGTCCCCTAGGGCTATCCTATGTGGTAGCATCATCGAGTCACCCTTGTTCAGAGCATCCAAGATGAGTCATCCTTTCATTTATGGAGCCTGTCCTGAGTCCCATTATGTCATGTTACAGTGTTCCATCCATATTTTCATTGCATTAATCTCGTGTTGATACTATTGGCCTCCAGCTATACTATCAGTCATCGAAAGGCTTCGGTGTGAGTACTTGACCATCCCCTCCGAAATCGAGTCAGTCACTTCCAGGTCAACCATGAATTTTATGCTTTGAAAAGGGAAGTCATCGATCTGCATATTATTTCATATAACTCCATTATTATCCCTGGTGTGAGTCTCTCAGTCACTCTATTATTATCCCTCGTGCCTTAGTTGAGGATTCCTTATTTCCTCAACTCTAGTGGGCCCTCTTTCGTCGACTTCAACACATTCGTTCCAAAAGAACGGTCTAGAGGGAGGTGTAACTTAGTTCCAAATTTCATCATTGTTTGGTGCCTCGGATCAAGCAAAGAGAATAATCATTTCCCTTTGACTTGGTTGTTTCTCACGTGCTCGAATCCATCTCATTATTGCATGATTAAGAATTATACACTTGATGGTCTACTAATCCAGCAGATTGTACCAGTGATTTATAGGTGTGTGTGAGATGTTTGAGACTTCACAAGGGTGTGTCCCTTTAGGTAGTCCCCCACATGCACAGATGACCTCAGATTATGCTCCAACATTATATGCAGTTTCACAGATTTGATGGGTTCGGTTCCAGTTGCTTGCAGCGCCCACAACATGTATGTATCATTTAGATGACCCATTAATATATTCATATCCCTTTCTTATTCAGCAGGGCTTCTTTGGTTGTGGTCCCCCATCACCATGTTAGCTTGAGGGGTCTCATGTACTCAGATGTTATTGTATTAAACCTGGCCTATGTTTTTCCAGCCACATTACGTATATGGGATTGATTGTATTATGTACTGGCCCATTGATACCAGTGGATCATCTATTATGTACTTTGAATATCAGTCCCACATTGCTGGGCTCGTCATTATTCGTTGTACTCAGTTATATCAACGAGTATGGGTATGTCTCCCCTGCCTCATTTGAGATCACGTGCTCGCACATAAAAGGAGACTTATATCAGTTTAGTAGGTCTCGCCCCTCCATTTTTGTCCTTCCTCGCATCACTTCAATCAATTCTCTCTCTCTTTGACTCCCCTTTGGTGTCTTATGGAAGTGTAACTTACAACATATTTCGGTCATACGATTTGCCTCTAACGCTTGTACACTGGGGGGAAATATGTTATCACCAAAAAATGATCACCTAACCATTCCTAACTAGGTGGATCAAAATACACCATGTGAGTTTAATTTTACCATAGTAAAATAATTTTCACTATAGTAAATAATTTAATAAACCCCTTTTATTAAGTTATTTTTGATTAAAATCCATGAGAATAATTAAATAAACCATTGTTTATTTAATTTTCTCTAGGAATAGTTATTAAATCATTATTTAATAAGTATTCCCTGTCACATTTGACTAAATTACCTAGGAATACTTAAATAAATCATTATTTGCTTATTATTCTTTATTTACGTATTTGAAATAATTATTAAATCATTGTTTAATAGTCATTTCATTTTCACACCTTTCTGAACATTCATGAAATAGTTATAAATCATTTGTTTGTTAATTATTTTTAAATAAAATTATTTAACCATTTTAAATATATTTTCCCTTTCCAAAAATTTAATAAAGTATTCCAAGTGGCTAGATCTAGATTTTGGTCAATAATATTTCATTATTCTCCATTTTTAATATCAACCCAATACTTTTCTATAAATAAGAGCTATTTTCATCCATTTATCACCATTATCATTATCATCGTCACCATTATCGTCACATACCATTCAAGCTCCCATTTTCAAGTTCTACATTGTATGGGTTTCACACATTAGAGAGAGAGAGGAAGATATAAATTCTAAAGCGACGAGGACATCAAAGGACCTGTTATCACCAAACTGAGACTAATTGGGCTGCTCAAGAGTCAATCTAATGTAACTCTTTCAAACCACTTAGGGTTGGAAGTTAGCCCTTCCAACCAGAGAGGGCTCTCTCAAGAAAATATATGATATTCAATAATGAAGATTAAAAAAGAATATGGCTAACTCTCATATGTATTTTGGATGATTTTTTCAAGTGAAATATGTGTGATGGATACCATTGGGCATGGAGTCGGTATGGAACTCAATTACATAAAAATATCATTCATGGAACCCGAGGCATATGAGCTCTTACAAAAATAACTCTGACATAAAACAAGATACATAAAGGAAGTTGGAGCATAAAAAATTATGAATTCCAAGTAATTATGTATGCGTAAGCTGAATTAAAATTGAATTGGTAAAGGATAAAAACACATAATATCCCACAAATAATCTCAGGTATGACCAAAGTTTTCTGCAGCTGTACATTAACTGAATATAAAAAGATTACAATAGCAACATTGTTCATAACATCCATCAACCCCTATTTAACTCTAAAAATATCTCATTTATAGAGTGATAACTCATACAAATGGTTTTCCACCTTGCTAGCTTCAAATTCCTACCTCAAAGACCTATTTCAGATAGGATTACGTCACTTGGAGGCTTCCTAGGGATATTTTCTGTTTGGCAAAGTTTGAATACAAAAAGGACTCTTCTTTCATTAAATAGCTCAACAAATCCCTTTAATAATCATTATAAAATGAAACCAAATAATTTTATGAGTGTACTAGATTTTTGATGTGTCATTATGCCACGTGGATGCTGAGATGGACCTCTTCCAAGTCTAATTTTAAAATTTTTACACAAAACTAGATAGTGAAAATTCTGAAACATATGCCTAAAACATGAGTGCATAATTTATAAACCCTAATGGATTTGAAAAAAATAAGAGAGGTTTTTGTGTAAGGACCTATTTTGAATACAAACCTCCTTCATATTTCTAAAATTATTTTTTATTTGGTCAGAAATGGAAGTTAAATTTGACTGCTAAAACAATCATGTACAAGAAAGTTCGTAGCATAGTTTTTGTAGCGTTTTCATTTCACCACCTTCTGCACTTTTTCTGACTTTGATTCCTGTTGGAGGGTGTTCATTAGGTAAAATAAGGTAAAAAAATTCCTTCATTCACCCCTATCATGATATTGTTTTTAGAAGTCTTAGTAATGAAAACTCAACTTCAATCCTGGAGATCGCTACGAACTTGCCTAACCTTTCTAAATTTTGCAATTTTTACTCTTTATCTCCAAAAAACATGCTTACGACTCTGTAACTGATTTGATAGAGTATCCTAAGAAAAAATTGGTCAAAAAGTGTGTCTTACCATCTTTCAAGGGGCAACAAGGTCATCCACTACAATCATCTTCAAACCCTTTTTTTTTTCAATTCTGCTTGCACCATCTCCATTGAACCAAATTGACATGCTAAGGTGTCAACAACCATGATCATGTGGAAAAATGTCATGCTATATTTCAGGTCCTTATATTTCGAATTTGAAGATGACCTATGTATTGGTGATGTGGCAAAAATGGTGTGCTAGCAGCCATGTCATCCTTTTGCTAAGAAATGCTTATAAATAAGTGTCCCATTGACACTCCTCAACTTTTTTGATGACTCATGTGCTCTCTAAAATAAATTAAATGCTTAAAAAATACCAAAACTTCAGCTCCCTTACTAGTACATATGGTCAATTTTCTGACACTTTAGTTCCGATAGTTTTGACTTATTGTCAGAAATTTCCCCAAATTTTCTCAATTTTTTAATCCCACCACTCGGTGTCGCTCTTGCGACGCCAATGGCGAATTTTTCTCTCTTGTGACACTACAAAAAAGCATCGCTATTGCGACGCACCCATCTAGAGTGTCACAATAGCAATAGTAACAGAAGAAAATTGCGTTATAGCGACGTCCTTGTTATGTGCATCGGTATACTGACAGATATGAAAAGACCATTGTGGAACAGTCACTTTCCCTTTGACAAAGTCAAAGTTGACTTGGTCAACTAGCATTGCAACATTGAAAATTTATTTTAAATATATAGGGCGTGTTGTAAGGATTTTTTCCGACAACTTTTCTATAATAGTGACAAATTTTACTGTAGTAGCGATGGTTCAGAAAGGGTATACGGTATTTTGTATTGTAAAAAAACATAATTTTTTTCTTTATAGGATAATTTGCATCAATGGCAGAAAACATTAGAGGTGGAAAATAAATTCAAGAGGGTGAAAGGGGTGATGGTAAAGTTTATTTCCCTTGAAACAAATGTTGTTTGAGAATTAATGTTAGAGTTTTAATAGAAACAACAACAAAACCTTGCAAGAAATATGGGCACATTGATGGTGGATCGAATGACTATCGTCTCGTGGTAATTAATTAGAAATATATATATATATATATATATATCATCATTTCGATTTTATAGTAAAATTTTATATTATTTTAATATTTTTTATATACGCGCTAATGTTTAATGATTGTTTGTAAATTTTATAAAGGCACAATTTCCCCCCAAATTTTTGTAGAACCAACTTCCAGAGCTAAATAGTACTAGATTAGATGATGTTGCACCACAAGAGATTAATATTACAGCAAATAGTAGTACTGGAAATGATGTTGTACAAGTTGAAGAACATGACGTGAATGATGAAGATGATGTTAATGATCCCATGGAGGTAGATGACAATAATGATACAATTCACAATGATGGGATAAATCAAATGCTCCAAGACTTGTATGGTGAGTCCGATGATGATGGTGGAGATAGTGATGGTGTTTATGATGTAACTATGATTGAAACGTCAAATGAACGACTTCTAGAACACTCAAATGCAACTCTTCTCTCTGCTATATTGTTGCTGGTGAACTTAAATGTTACGAATAATTTGTCGAATAGATGTATGACACTGATCCTAAGGTATGAAATATGTATATATGATCACATATATGTAAATGTTGATTATTTTCCCTTTTTTTATAGCTGTAATAAATGTGTAATTCAATACTTATATATGATTAATAATCTTTACATTAACTAGTTTTTATTTATGTTCTAGATTGTTGGGTGAATTTTTGTTACCATCGCCAAATAATTTACCCTTGCATATATCGAGATTTACATGCTATTATGAAAGCCTTTGTAATGGAATATAACAATATAGATGCATGTCCTAAAGATGATATTATATATTACGGAGAACATGCGTTGAAAACAAAATGTCCGAAATGTGGTACCAATAGATATCGAACTGATCAACTAACAAAAAAGGTGCCTTAAAAGGTTCTTCATCATATTACCATAATTCCACATTTGCAGTGAATTTCAAGGTGTAAGAGCATAGCACAGTTTATGGATTACCATTCAAATAATAGAAGTGGAGATGGTGTTCTTCGAATTCCTGTAGATGGTTCTACATTTACGGAAATCGAGGAAAAATATGTATATTGGCAACTGATGGTGTTAATCCATTTAGAGAGCTTTGGTCTACTTACTCTGAGTGGCCTATTTTTTTTATCAACAATAACATTCCTCCTTGGATGTCAATAAAGAGGGAGCACATAATTTTGAATATGATTATTCCTGGTATATGATACATTATTTTTTCAAATGTAACATTTTCATTTGTCTCGTTGTTTGCATAATATATTTTATTTATTTAAGTACTTATATATACATATCATGGTAGTAATTATGTACCGTAATTTTGAAAAATTAGGTAAGTACTAGGTCAAATATATGAATCTAAATATCGAGCCTCTTATTGATGAGCTAATAAAGTTAGGGCATGGACTCACTATGTATGACATCTCTAAACCAATCAAGCAGAAGAGATTTCAATGTCGTGGAATTCTTGTATGGACAATTCATGATGCCACAAGACTAACACATTTTTGTTGTATGTAATATTTCGTTACACTTTAATATAGTATATAATTATTTAACTTAGATATATCATATTGCATGTTTTTAAAATGATCTTATTGTATAATTGTCATTGATCCATCTATTGTAGGTCTTCAAACCTTCAAACAAAAGGAGTATATATGCATGTGTAGTTTGTAATTTGTCTATATATATATATATATATATATATACAGATATATATTGTTTATGTAATGTTTTGAATTTTTGTTTTAATTATTGAATTTATTTTATTGTATTTGATAATTATTGTTCTGATTTATTTTATTCTTTAATATCAAGGTCGTCATCGTGAAGGTACTAATATTGTACTTCCACCTGGAACGAAATGTTATCCTACTCAATTCATGAGGTTTCCCTACTATGAGGACCTAAAAATAGCTCATTTGTTTGATACAATGAATATCGAGAAGAATGTAACAGAAACATTATGGCGAATCATAGATGGTGTGCATGATATAGATAAAATTGACAAAATTTGTGTTGACATTGAGAAATCAAATCATGTAATGAAAAGTGTGATCGATCGATCAAGTAACAATGGAGGTAGAAATTATAATATTGTTCCATGGTTATTAACAGAGCCACAAATAAATGATGTAAAAGAGGTCATTAGAAGAATTAAATTTCCAATAGGTTTTTCTTCAAACATAAATAATGTATTAACGAAGAAAGGCGACTTCGATGAGGTGAAAACACATGATTAACATATCTTCGTTAAGGTAATTTTTTTGGTATACATTTTTTTATATTATTGATTGAATACTATTTTAAATTTTTATGTTTTTCTGTTTAGTTTCCAAACCAAAAACGATTAATATTTTATTGTTATAGTATGTTCTACCTGTATCTCTTCGAAACGACTTCGACAACAATGTCAAACAAGTTATATATGATCTTGGTAAATACACGAGGTAAGTAGTTTTGTTGTTTTACTTAATGACATGATGTGTTTATTTACTTGTAATGTAATATATATTATGTTTCATTGAAATAACCTTGCGTAATGATTTTCATATGGTTTTCATTGAAAGAAATCCATCAAGATGAAATAAAGTATTGGAAGAGAGAAATTCCTCGGCTAATGTGTGAAATTCAAAAGTATCTACCTCCAAAATTTTTCAATGCACAAGAACACTACTTGATACACCAATTTTGGGAGATTGAAATGTGTGGAACAGTACACACAAGGTCAATTTGGATAGTGGAGAGGCAGTTGAAATCCTTGAAGGCTTTGGTTAGAAAAAGAGCACGTCTTGCGGGTTCTATGATGGAGGGATATGTGGTATATGAATCCATGGTGTATATTAGTCAGTATCTTCCTATATTAGCTATGCTAGCTATGGATGATGTGGATTGCATTTGGGATGTGAACTCCATCAAAAAATTTGAAGGGGAGCACCTGTTAGGAAAAGGTAGAATGAAGAAAGTGAGAGGTAAAAGATATTTTATATATAATACATATAATGTTTCATTTTTTTACATCATGTATATGATAATATTCATTTAAGTCTTATTATTTCATCATTTATTAATTAATATAATTTACCATGGTTATAAGTTATATTTAATATTGGTGAATTATTGTTTTTTTATTCAGGTGCTCAAGATTACGAGGCACTACTTTAATACATTGCAAACAATCTTGAGTGGATGAGTAAAATGGATTGAAATATGTAAATAATGTAATGGCGGTAGGTTATCATGGAAACTAATGTATGAATTGGTTAGAGAAGCTTATTGTAGTGTAAATGGAAATGTTACAAATAGGGAAATTGGTATGGCATATGGTTTGAAAGATAGAAAGGTAAGAAATTAATTCACCTATTTTATTCGGTACTTATTTTATATTATATTTATAATGTGACAACAAGTTTGATTTTTCAGATAATTTTCAAGCTATGTAAATTATATTATTAATTATTAATTGAGAATGCATCTTTTTCATGTTTGGAATATTGCATTTGAAACACCACACGGCTATGTGGTGTAATGGTCGTAAATTTCGCATCAAATAGTTGGATGATAATAGGAAACTTCTGATAGTGGGATAAATGCAGTATTGATGCGGGGAGCATCTAGACCTAGCAATGATATGATGGAATGGTCACATGTTATAGCTAATACAAGTTTGGAGGAAGACTTGGGTGTTAATTTTGTATTAGAACTTCAATTAAATAAGTAGTTAAGAGTGGTCTAATTAAGAAAAGAAATTGGGAATAAATGGCAAATGATCCTCCCTGCGTGGAGATCAAGCCAAGTAGTCTAGTTTGTTTAGATTAGGATAAGGTGTGAATTCTAAATGTATAATTTATTCCTCCAAATGTGGAGGAGATGGTTAACTAAGCATCTACGAAATCTCCTTTGTTTTAGAAAAGGAAAGGCGAGAGAGTTAGTAGAAGAGGTTTTTGGGTGAGAGGAGAGAGTTAGTGTGAGAGTTTTGGTGTGGAGCGAAAAGCTCTGATTAGTAGTAGTGTGTGTGTTTAAAAAAAAAAAAAAACAGTGGTCATTTTTTTGTGATATTGGCCAAGAGCCGAGACTCTATTTCATTCTTTAATTGCAATTGTGGTTTGTGCAAATCGAATGGAAGATTTAGTGATGACTGTGTATTGTGTGTAACAGCGAATGGAGTTATTTTTCCTGGGTAATTAGCAAATGTCGAGACTCTGTCTTTTCATGTTATGAATAAATTTAATATACATAGATGTGTGATGAGCATAAGTTGATGTGTTGAAGCGATTTCAGTCTGTGTTTTTAAAACGATAAGAATTCGATGTGATTACAAATTGGGTGCTGTCAAAATTAGTGAATTGGGAATGGTGTTGAACCGGCTATCTCAGATCATAGGAGTACAATCAGGTCGAACATAGAAATCATATCGGATCGGAATGGTGATGCTCGGAATGGTGGGAATCAGTGATTGAATCAGTGATAGTTAAGTGGCATTCATTCCTAGTGATTTGTGAACGCCGATCAATATTACATAGTGGAATATTGGAAAGTGGAGTGTAGTGGAGTTGTGATAAATCTATTGGTATCGCATGGGCCTGTGGAAATGGTCTACAGTTGTGGCATTCAAAGAATTTCGATTTGTGTTTTCCAATAGTTATCACATCAGAGCGATGTAAATGCCAAATTCCTGTGGCATATTAAAATTCACCAAATTGCAAATTGTGTCAGACTGGTCAATCAGATCCAGGTGGAAATCGACAATGTTGTAATTGCAAATAGCGACTAGCAATCATTGATTAATAATACATCGGTGCAGATCAATTAATGGAGAATTGCGATAAATGTATGAACATCGCATCAGTTCTGCAAAAAAGCCAGATAAGTGGTAAAACGCTAAACTCTTGTGATATATTGAAATTCATCTATTTGGGAATTGTTCCGATCCATCGGATCATTCAGATTTGAAGTTGCAGTATTCTATGTATGAAAATGTTATAAGGAGCGTTGTTTCCAAATGAGTGTTAATTCCAGTTCTGTTTGTTATAACAGAGTACATCAAATCATCTAATCGCAAGGAGGATATAAGGCTATTGATTAAGTGCGGAGTAAAGTGTTGAGTTGTAGCGCTCAACGCAGAGTTGAATGTTAATGGTATGAAAATTTTCCAGGTATTGATGATTTGATTTGGGCATTTACTGAGATGCATTCTATATGTATCGGAATGTTTTGATTCTAGGTATTACAGGGTTTTCCCTGCGTCATTTTGGTATCAAAGCTTGGCTCTATTGAAATTGAAGACTGCAGCAATATAGACCAAGAGAAGCTATGAGAGAAGAACCAGATGCGTTCTTAAAAGCAGAGTAAGGAAAGTCCTTAGAAGTGGCAGTGAACCTGAAGAATCCAACAAGAGATTGGACAGAGGACAATTGAAGTGTTCTTGAAAGAAAGAGTGAGGGATTGCAGAAGCCAAGAGGGAGCAAAGGTGTTGCTCAAAGAGAAGGTTCCAGATAGGGAATCGTGCTTACCAAAATACTGAGTGAGGAGAGCTTGGTGAGGTAAGATTGCAGCAAGGAGGACTTGCTGTTGCAGAGGCTTATTGCAGAAGAGTGAGGAACTCATGGAAAGAGAAGAGAAGAAAATGACTACAGATAGTCATAGCATAAGTTCACAAAGAAGCCACAGCAGAAGGGAAGGTGCCAAGGCAAATGGCATGAGGATGAGTCAAGAAGAATTTGATAGAGAGAAAGCTGAGATAGATTTCCAGATTGGAATATTGATGAAGATGTTGCAGAGAAATGTTAAAGACCAGAAGAATGGTTGGACCATGAGGAAAAGAGTAAAGTGGCCAAGGCTACAAGAAAGGAGAAATCAACAATTGAAGTTAGAGATAGTAGAAGAATTGAGAAAGATTGAGCAGATATTGAGTGCTCAAGAGGAATCAGAGAAACTCAGAGAAGTAGAGGTAGAATTGGAAGTTTCCATTTGTAGACCAGAACAAGGTGAAATGTTGGGGGAAGAGGATAATGAGAGGTCAGCTGAAGATCTCATGGACTATTGGCAGAGTTTAGAACAATTCGAAGATATGTTGACAAGGGAAGCAGATGAGACAATGAAGCCTTGTGATTTTGATTCTTATAGTTTGTGTATGTTTGCAGGATATGCAGAGGATGATGGACAGTCGGATGAAATTGTCACAAACAGGAATGAAGCTCTTGAGGTGAAGTATGATGGAGAATCCTTTTTAGAGGAAGAAGGCGTTGATCTATTGCAACAGAAGGAGTTCATAGATGAAATCCTGTTTGGTGTGAAACAGTCAGATGAGGTTGATATAGACCAGAAGTCTAATGACAATTCCATAGTGGTACTACAAGAAGGTAAACCAATGAATTTGTTTAATGGAATTGATGAAAGATGCTTGCAATATGATAATGTAGAAAATAGGTCAACTCAGGAGGATTGCCAGGAAAAGAATGAAGCTGAGAATGGAAATTGTGATGAACTACTGGAGATATTTCACAAGGAAATAGAATTCTTGGAGAGATTACTCAAGGAACCTAAAGGAGAAACAAAGCTTACAGAACCTGATGGAGGAAAAGGTGTGGAAGACAGCATTAATAAATATGATGCTGAAATCAGAGAAATTGAGCAGCGATTATTTGAAGGTGAAATGAAAGATTAGAAGCAACAAGGAAGTTATGTCCTCAGAGGCATAAAGGAGACAGAAATATTAACTCAGCAAGATGAATGTGGAAGTAACCAGAAATTTGGAAGGAATGATAAGCTACATGAGAATGAATTTGAGGAAGGCATTAAATTGCAAAAGTATGGAAGCTGGTAGCAGAATGAAGAACCAAAAATTGGTCTGACAAGACAAAGAAAGACAAGTGAAGACCGAAGATACCGATGGAGACTGAAGAAAAGGGTGAAATGGAAGCTATTGCAATAGAGGTGGAATGGCAAATTGATGAAAGAGTTCAGGTAACTTGAACAAATTCATATTGATTTGTTAAAGAAGGAAAGACTTAGAGAAATGGAGTCACAGCAAGAAGGATCTGCTGAAATCCAAAAGATCTATGATGGAGGATTGGTGCTTGAAGCATCAAAAGAAAATGAAAGGTATTGTATTTTGAAAACTGAAGGTTGTTGTGTGTACCGATCATGACTAGAAGAACAAGCAGGTTATTGAAAGGCTGATGCGATGAGATGAAGAGATGACTACTCATAGTCATATGCGAGAATAAGGAAGGAGATTCTGATCAAGTGCGGGGAAGATGTCACTGGATGAAAGAATTATTGAAATCCAAAGAATCTGCTTGAGTCATTGAAGATCATTGTTTGAAGAAAGCCATAGTGAAGGAGGATTAAAGACGAATGTGCGAACAATACGGTTAGTAAAGATTGTGCAGAACTTTTGAGAGAACTTTCAGATGAGATGGCAGATTTGTGGTATAAGTCGAATCTTTTGATGAGGAAGCTAGGTAAAGCATTTGTGTTTATTGAGTTGATTAATTTTGATGAAGATTTACATGCAGGAAAAGGGCAATGTGAAGTCAACCTGAACCAAGAAAAACATATCAGATTAATGGAAGGTATGCTGGAATTTGAAGCAAGGAATGATGAAGTCATGAATGAGAAATCGGAAGAAGAACTTGAGAAAAGGCATTTGTACATTTCAAAAATGTATATAGAAGATTATTGGCACAAAGATTATGATGTTCTAATTCAAGAACACAATCAGTTGCAACAGAATAGTATTCAAAACATGAGAAGTGAAATGGACAAAGAATTGGATGAGTTGTGGAAACTCATACTACAGCATTCCAGTAAAACAAATACAGGACAAAAGAAGAAAGGAATATTGGCTGGAAGAAATGGTACAGGTGAAGGGAATGGAAAATTGCAAATTAGAGTGAGCAAAACAGCAGCAAAATATGTGAAAAGGATAGCAGTAGATAGTGAGACATTACAGCACAAAGGCGAGAGACTTGATGGACAAACAACAACAGCAGTAACCAAGGACAAATTATCAAATCAAGTATGGGATCCAGGAGGACACAAACCAGAAGAACATGATCAGGAGATCATGGTTAATTTAAAATTTGGGAGTCTGATGCAGGAGCATCTAGACCTAGCCAGAAATGTGATGGAATGGTCACATGTTGTGGCTAATACAAGTTTGGAGGAAGACTTGGGTGTTAATTTTGTATTAATTTCAATTAAATGTAAGTAGTTAGGAGTGGCCTAATTCTGAACAGAAATTGGGAATAAATGGCAAGTGATCCTCCCTACGTGGAGATCAAGCCAAGTAGTCTAGTTTGTTTAGATTAGGATAAGGTGTGAATTCTAAATGTATAATTTATTCCTCCAAATGTGAAGGAGATGGTTAACTAAGCATCTACGAAATCTCCTTTGTTTTAGAAAAGGAAAGGCGAGAGAGTTAGTAGAAGAGGTTTTTGGGTGAGAGGAGAGAGTTAGTGTGAGAGTTTTGGTGTGGAGCGAAAAGCTCAGATTAGTAGTAGTGTGTGTGTTTGAAAAAAAAAAACAGTGGTCAGTTTTTGTGATATTGGCCAAGAGCTGAGACTCTGTTTCATTCTTTAATTGCAATTGTGGTTTGTGCAAATCGAATGGCAGATTTAGTGATGACTGTGTATTTTGTGTAACAACGAATAGAGTTATTTTTCCTGGGTAATTTGCAAATGTTGAGACTCTGTCTTTTCATGTTATGAATAAATTTAATATACATAGATGTGTGATGAGCATAAGTTGATGTGTTGAAGCGATTTCAGTCTGTGTTTTTAAAACGATAAGAATTCGATGTGATTGCAAATTGGGTGTTGTCAAAATTAGTGATTGAATGGTGTTGAACCATTATCTCGATCATCGAGTACAATCGAATGGAACATAGAAATCATATCGGATCAATTGGTGGAATCGAAGCGATAGATTTCAATCATTCATTCTAGTGATTTGTGATCGCGATCGATATTACATAGTGGCAGATTGGAAAGTGGAGTGTAGTGGAGTTGTGATAGATCTATTGGTATTGCATGGAAAGCTGTGGAAATGGTCTACGAAGGGAGAGAAACAGATAATTGCGATTGGTGTTTTCCAATAGTTATCACATCGAAGCGATGTAAATGCCAAATTCTTATGGCATATTAAAATTCACCAAATTGCAAATTGTGTCAGACCGGTCAATCAAATCCAGGTGGAAATCGACAATGTTGTAATTGCAAATAGTGATTGGCAATCACTGATTAATAATACATCGGTGCAGATCAATTAATGGAGAATTGCGATAAATGTATGAACATCCCATCGGTTACTGCAAAAAAACCAGATAAGTGGTAAAACGCTAAACTCTTGTGATATATTGAAATTCATCTATTTGGGAATTGTTCCGATCCATCGGATCATTTAGATTTGAAGTTGCAGTATTCTATGTATGAAAATGTTATAAGGAGTGTTGTTTCCAAATGAGTGTTAATTCCAGTTCTGTTTGTTATAACGGAGTACATCAAATCATCTAATCGCAGGGAAGATATAAGGCTATTGATTAAGCGCAGAGTAAAGTGTTGAGTTGTAGCGCTCAACGCAGAGTTGAATGTTAATGGTATGAAAATTTGGCAGGTATTGAAGATTTGATTTGGGCATTTACTGAGATGCATTCTATATGTATCAGAATGTTGTGATTCTGGGTATTGCAAAGCAGCCCCGCATCATATTCTAGGTCACTAATGTTTCCTCCAAGAGTGATAGACATCCTCGAGTATCTGAAAATAAATATTATGGATTTTTAGATGATATAGTTGAGTGTGACTTTAATTCCTTCAAATTAGTCTTGTTCGACATCAAATGGTATATGCTACGAATGAATGTAGATGATGATGACATAACTCTTATTCAACATGACAATGGATTTCCAATGGCTAAAACATCACAGTTTGAAGCAGGAAAAGGTCGCTATGTTTTTCCAAGCCAATGTGAACATGTCTTTTACTCAGAGGTTCCAGGTGAGAACGAATGGTCATTTGCTATTAGATATGATCCAAGAGAAAGGCCCGTAGAGTATACTATAGAGGAAGAAGATGATATTGATTAAGAATAAGATGATGCAGTGGCAGATGAGTAGGAAGATGCATTGACAAACGAAGAAGATAGAGAATATGAACCAGGCATAGGAGACGATGCAACAATTATTGATGACGATGTTGATGAGGATATTCTTGAAAATGACATAATTGATGATGATGATGACATGGTCTATCGTTTCAACACCGTTTCTAAATCATATGTTGATATAGATGTCGATAAATTGGATGAAGATCAAGAAGATACATAAGAATAATGATACAGATGTTGTGTTCGAGTATGAGCTGGTATGTTATAACTTCATATTTTAATATGTATGAATTATTGCCTTTAAATAATCTACTTATGTGGGTTTATTACATGTTGTTTATTATGTCAAACCAACAAATAATGTCCATACTAGTGTACAGGCTAAACTAAAATTATGTTTTTATACAAACACATGAAAATTTTGTTTACAATCTTAATTAATTTTTGGTTTGTTCGTATTCTATTTCATAGATTGGGTATTGGGGAAATGAGAGTGATGTGAGGGGGATGGGAGGGGCCATATGAGCTTCCACCTTCACGTGGTTGGCCCTGTTCAGTAGGGAATAAATTATTCTTGAAACCAAAAGAAGCTCATTCATATTTATTCGCATCATCATAAATGTCATCATTGTTTTCAGATTATTGCAGCGTCGAAATTTTTGAAGTTGTTAGAAAACATTAGTTCACTTATGACATGATATTACCCTACACCATTATCTTTATAAGCCAAGAGTGACCTGTGAATGGGGCCAACGTTGAATTTTTTTCAAATTGTTACTGTATGCACTAAAATTTGACATGGATATTATCCTCACATGCCTTGACGATATAGGAGCTGGTTTTCTAGACTCAAATATGACTCACAAACCCAATATTATAAATATATCTTTAGTTGCATAATTAATTTATCCTAATTAACCGAGTAGTGAGACATTAAAAATGCCTAATTAATCATGAAATTAAAAAAATATGGATATGACAGGGAAAACTCTAAATCCCTAACCCATTTAACCCCCTAAACTCTAAACCTCTAAACCCCTAAGTGGACAGGGTGGTAGGATTAACAATGAGATTTGGTGGGTAAGTGGTTTTATTTGTGAATGGATGGTTCTCAAATGGTGTCCTGGTTTAAAGAACATTGTTACCCTATTCTTAAGTACTCTCCTCTTTTCAATCTTTTATACAATCAATGGTTATGATTCCACTTTATTAATAATGGAAATGTTGTGAATATTTTGGGATCATATTGGGTTCATGGTTGTGGTTTCCTCTCTTTAAATCACTGACATGTGGGATTTGATCCATACCTAGAATTACCATGAAATAATTCAGTTTCATGATAAACTCCTTGGTTTATCGTTCATATTCTAGTCCTGTGATTCTTTGGGGTTTGTGACCCACAACCTTAAATCTCTCTTTCTATTGATCGTTTGATTAAGAAAGAAGATGAAGATTTGTATAAACATAAAAATGATCTATTGTATTTTTTTATGCCTACTTGTTTCATTTTGGAAAATGAATAAACCCATAAGTGCTCCAATGTATCTACTCTAAAGACATATATGATGTTGAAAAATTCTACCAACAATTTTTTTTGAATTTAATCTTAATGCTTTAATCATAAGAAAGCAACATTAAAAATAGTAAAATATTTTGGACATCCATTTTTACCAACTTATATTTTAAAGAGTTGATTCAACCAAAGGCTAGAGGGTTTGGGTAGGGGAAAGTAGTTGAGAGTGTAGCATAAACTTAAAAATCCTAATGGGGATTTTTAAGTTTATACTACACATTCAACTACTTTTATTGTTTACTACAATTTAGAGCGTGTGTTTCCTCCTAAGAGGTCACATGTTTAGGACATCTTAGGAGGAAAACCATGCTCTAAATTGTAGTTGTAGTGTAATCTAATGAAATGATGACAAACTATATTAATAAATTTAAATTTTCTAATTACTAAATTTAGTTAAAATGGCAAAAACAATTATGAAATATATGAAAATTACATCTAAAATGCCTTCTTAAAATTACAATTTGATTAATGAAAAGTTAAAAATTTAAAAAGGAATTATTATTATAATTTAAAAAATGCACACACACACACACACACACGCATATTAAAAAAAAACTAAAATTTAAATTTAAAAAATCAAATACAATTTAATAAAAAGATATGTAATTAAAAAATATAATAAAAGACATAACAAAAAACATTACATATCACAAGTGTTAGGGTCCTATACTTTATAGGATCAAGGTGATTGAGTATTTTAGCTCAGATCTTTCATATTGTAAATTATTTCCAAAAAAGGTTAAAAACTTAAGAAAAATAAAAAAATATGCTTGCAAGTCGAAATGCAGCATTAGAGGATAATTAAGTATGTTTAGATTAAATTAATCACATCATTTAAATGTGATTAAATAAATTCTAATAAGGCTTGGTACTATAGGTTTGATTCTATCATAAAGGGGTAAGTGATAAAGAATGGCTTTATCCTAAAATTTGAAGTCAATTATTTTACAGGAACATGAAGAAGTATGTTTGATTCATTCAAAGACATCCACAGTTTTCAACCCAAAACAAAAGCCGCTCCCCAACAGACTTATCGCTAACGCGGAATCGCGAAATTACTTTGCCAATATCCATGCTTCCCGCATCCAATTGTGATTGAGATTTATGATTACGATTTGTGATGGCGATTTGTGATTGTGAATTGCGAATTGCGATTCTAATTTGCGATTGTGATTTGCAATTACGATTTGGGATTGCGATTGCGAATTGGGATTGTGATTTCGAATTTCGATTGCGAATTGCGAATTGCGATTGCAATTTCTGATTGCGAATTGCAATTATGATATCCCTGATGTGATATCCCCGATGTGATACCACCGCTACGATTTCTATGGAACCACCTTGATTGCCACATCATATCGCATCACACTATCAAAAACTATTTTTTCTAATGCCCATGATCCTCGGTCTGTCTTGCGATTTCATTTTGTGATAACCCGAAACTATCTGCCTCGTAATCTCCTCGCTCCTCAATCAATGACCCTCGTTACCCTTTGAACCCCCTTCTCCATCTTAGCTTTACCACCTCGGGGTGGGGGGGGGGGGGTGTTGGTGGGTTCGAAATAAGATGTTTTTGCGCTATGGGACCCACTACTATGTGGCCTCCCCTGCATAGTTTTCACCTCCTCTGACCCTAACCACATATCACATAATACCCCCCCCCCCGAAGACCACTTTCCCCTCTTTTTTAATACTACTACCCTACCCATTATCCTCCTCCATTACCACCGCTCCACATCGCCTGTCTATTACCAATTAAATCATTTCCCGGTTTATTTGTTGAGTGTTCAATTGCCATAGGGTGAATTTTAATTCAATGAACCCGCACCATTTACAATGGAGAAACATGTTTTTTTCTATATAAACTCTACTAGCTACAAGATTGAAATTGTAATTCGAAGGTAGTTTGCACATCATCCAGCACAAGAAGTCAGTAGATCATCCAACACAACCCATGAATAGGCCTATTCTACAACTTTTTCCTCCAAAACAATGCCAAAATTCCAAATCATTGTACACCTTGCCCATTATTTTGTAACAATTCTATTTTATTGTTTGATATAACACTAATAATACACTGTCGGTTGAGATAATGATTATGTAAATCATTTTAGTTTAGAGTTAGTACAAATAATTCATCATTTGAAGTAATAGTGGTTGGGATTTGTAATGAGGATGACAACCATTCATTTTAAAGTTTTTCACTTAGTTCAAGTGACCCTTGCAAGTAATACAAGACCAACTGTTTTAGGATTCATGTGGTGTATTCACTGGTGAAGTTTTTCTTCTGTAAATGTGTTATTTCATTGTTTTTCCTTTCTCTATGTATCAGAGAAATATTAATTTTAAAATAGAAAGTGTGATGAATAGGACATGTTAATTAGAACACCTTGTTTTGGCTACTTTTACAATTTATATGTTTTCTACTAAAGTCAGATTGAAAAATACTTAATTTCTTTTCAATCTCTATTGGAACTCACTTTTCTTCCACTTCCGTAACTCATTTAAAAACCTTAAAGGATCCAGTTAATGAAACATAACTTGCCCTGTTTCACTCAAGCTTGATATTTATGCAAACCGATCACCCCAAGCCTCTTTGACTCCATTGCCCAATGGTCTTTCCTTGTTGTTCCAATTGAAATAATTCAAAAATCAAAATATGAGTCCATTAACTAGCCTAAAATTTCCAAGAAAACAAAGCTACATTTTACAAAGAGATTCCTCTATAAAGCTGGAAGGGATAGATACCAACTTCCAAAGCAGTTTTGATGTTACCTCTAGCTCTCTTCCCTTAGCCTTGAGAAATTAGAGAGTGCTAACATAGTGGCCACCATACTGGGGAGACCATCTTCCTCAGGAAATATTATACAAGGATAAGATATGATCAATGACGGTGAACAATGATCAAGAAAACAAAGGCTAAAATAATCCACCCGACAACTCCAAATCGATTTCAAAATAAAATCAAAGACTCCATTAGAGGAATAAACCTTACCAGTAGAAACATGAAAGGACAACATAGGAAGATCAAGTATTTAACTTGGGTTTTCATCGAAGACATCATGTTCTTTGTCATCAAGAAGGTTTTTCAATGTATATTGCATTTTAGAAAATATCCTAGACCGGTATTTAATTAATCTCCTTTGAATATTGTAAATGAAAATTATCCTTACTCCCTTGATCTATATAGAGAACCTTCTTCTAAATCTCATGATGATCATCCTCTGCTTAATAAGTCTCAAGTGATCAAGACTAATTTTGTAGCTTCTATACATACTCCTATACCTTGTAAAGTTCCAGATAGATACAAACCACTCATCTTACCTCCTATCCTCCATGATTTCCCTCAAAATTACTATAAATATCTTCGCAGATTTGATGGAGAATATGGTAACATCACTGCTAAAAAACACATTCAGGGTTTTGAAAATTTTCTTGACCTTTTTGAAGTTAACGAAGAGAATGTTAGTATTAGAATTTTTGCTCTTTCTTTGCAAGGCAAAGTCAAGATTTGGTTCAAGGACCTGCCTACTGCAGGCATCTCAGATTTCCAACATTTTTCCAAAGTTTTCCTTGATAGGTGGGTAATCAGAGTGAAACTTTTCCTGATTCTAGAAGAGTATAACCAGCTGAAAAGGTAGCCAGGCAAGAAAATACAACAATTTTCTTCAATATTTAATCAATCCTATTATTTGATGCCAACTAATATAAGACCTCTTCCTGGCTAAACTCTATGACATTATCCAAAATATTTTGATCCAGAAATGGAGTTTCAGATGAGAGAAAGGAACCTTACAACACTTGAAAAGATGAAAAGCAATGCAGTAGATGCAGAAGCTAATCTTTTGATCATAAGGGCAAAGTTGAAGGAAAAAAAGAGGGAGAACACAGATGTAGAGCACTCTACATCAATAGAGGTAAGGATTGAAATTTTGGAAAAGAAGACACACAAGATAATCAGGATAAATGAATATGTTTTTCGGGACCATGTCTCACTAATTGAAGAAAATCAAGTTGCTGATCTGAAACATTTTTATTCCTATCCTAATTGTCATAAATCTGATAATTGCCTTAGGTATGAATTAAGGGACAATAAATGACGCAACCTTGGTTGCGTTTACCCATATCTACGCATATAAAATATGTTTCTCAATTAAAACCCCAAATAAACCTCTAACAAAGGTAACCTCATATGTAGAAACTTTTCCTTTTAATTACAATTATGTTTATCAACCATAATTAAACCCCACATTATGAAATCTGAATTTACGAATTCTACTTTGGTTTAAAACCCAAAGTTTCCAACATATGCATGTTGGGACCCATAGATGTCAACCAACTCACCTTTTTGCCAACGATCTATCCGCACTCATCAAATCGACATCAATCGCATTTCAAATAGCACGACAGTTAAAGGTTTCAATGTATACGAAATGGGTGGTTTTATGGTGCTACGTGGCACCTTCTAAGCACTATCTCATCCTCACAATAATTACCACCTATAGTGATAAAGCAGTGCAACTAAACCCACTGTTGTTTTGTAAAACTGTCTCTTCATTCCTCTGTGCCATCGTTTAGGATTTCTGCCTTCTCACAACTTTCTTTTTTTGGGTGATACGTGCTTAATTCCAATCCAACTCTAGCAAATTCTCATCGCAATTTCGTGATTAAGGTTCATTACAGTACCTCATGTCTGCCATTTCATGGGTTTAACACTTTGCAACCTTTATGTCTCTCGTTCACACAGACTGTCTCCATTACAACACAATTTAGAATTTTAAGATTGTGTTTTTGTAATAATTCTATCTCCATCGTTTGCAAATGCAGTAAAACCCCAAATGGGTATCTGCAAAACATTGATACATCAAACCCAAATATGACATGAAGCTGTGGATCTCAAAGTTCTTCATTAATTACTTACTTCATTGTTTATTACACAACAGAATGTGTAAGATCTTCTTCGCAATGCTTTATACAGTGTCAGCCCATAGAAAAATGCATCCAAGCGGATTTGGACCTCAATTTGAAAGGTCAAAATATTTTTTCCAGTGGCATCGATCCATTCTGCGATCGATGCTAATTCCTCGATATACGCAAATCACATAGAATTCAATAAATGAATATCTGACCCTCAAACCACACAGTCTCATGAAACCATAGAAACTGCAGCTTGCATAAATAATGATCAAAATTCATTCGATTCTACCAAATTCACCCGCACACATATATAATGTACCAAACTATGATTTATCACACAATTATAAATTGACTTCCTCAATGCACACTTAATAACTCAGAAATCAAGTAATGATATATATATATATATATATATATATATATATATATAGATGTATATATATATATTTACATAGCTTCTCCTCTCTGGCTTGATTTTCTAATCAGTGGCCTCTATCTTCCTACAACCGATAGGCTTACAATCCAAACTCTACCTCTCTCTATATATCCCTCTATGCCTTTGAGGCTTATAATTTATAAAAATGGATTCTACAACCAATTCTAGTTTAGATCCATAACTTTCTCAACAAATTCCTAAGAATCTTCTCTCATTCACAAAATCATGGAATCAATTCCTCATCTAAGATTTAAAATTAATTCCCAAATCTTCCAATTCCTAAATCTCTCATGTTCTCCAACATTAGAGAACATTTACAAATGCCTCACCAATTAAATCCTATTCTAAAATTCCTCTCATTAAAATCACTCAAACTCTAAACAAATTATTTTAATTTTTTACATAAAAATCTAATTTCTTAGAAAATACAAGACCCCCTATGTCTACTAATTATAATGAAATTTCTAAGCCAGATGCTCCTGCATCAGACTCCCAAAGTAGAAATTAATCATGATTTCCTGATCATGTGCTCCCAATATTTAGCCTCCTATATCCTATACTCAGTTTTGCTGTTGTCGATAAGTTGCATCATTCTTCAACTGTACTTTTCCAGGCTTCCATATTTTATTCTACATCTTTCCACTAGCTATACTTTCACAGTCTGTTCTTGTCTTTTCCTTGTTGTTTTTTCTTTTCTTTCTTGCTGCTGTCTTATTTTGTGACACCATCATCATCAACCTTCTTATGCTTTCAATCTCTATGTCCAGGTTATTTTCTGACTGGTAACCACTCTGCGAATTGTTACTGCTTCCAATTTCTGCTTCAAATATTGTTGTAGATATTGCTCCAAATACTCTTGTAGATATTAATTTGGACATTGCTAGCTCCTAGACTTCTTGAATATCTCTTAAGATATCTCCCTCTGCAACATCCTTCTTCTGCTCAGTACCTGCAAATTCATTTCCAAAAATAAATTATCTTTTGATTCTTTGGTTGTAGAAATATACTCCTTGATTGTTCTTTGTTTACTAGCAATCATAATCAATTTTGGCAAAATAGTATCTGCTTTTGCTTCTTCCACAACTTCAGAAATTTACACTTCAGTGCCTGCAATTCCTTTCTCTTGTTCAAATGTTTCCAGGAAACATTTCAGCCATTCCCTTTGTACTTGTTTCATTTCAAACATATCATTAGTATGTTGCAATTCAGTTTCAACATATCCTTCTTCTTCTTCCTTAACAACCTTCAGTGATTGTCCTTTACCTCCTTGATTGATTCTGGAAATAAATTCAAATTATTCAAACACTGTATCTTCATCCTTTATCAGAATAAAATTATGATTTTCCACCACTGTCGCAGTTCTAAGAGTCTTTCCTACAGTCTTCTCTTGGCCAATCAGACAAGCCAACTCCTCCTTGTCATCAACAATAAAAATTTCCTTCATATGAGACATGAATGTCTCACCTTCCTTATAGATGCTCTCCTTATTAAGTAAGGAATCTATGGCTTCCTTCTACTGCAAAAATTCATCTTCATTGAAGACAACTCCGAGAGATGGATTTCCTTCTGCAACACATGTAAACATAGTCAAATTGTCAATTTCAAAATCACAATACCCAATGGTATCATTTGATGAACTAGTCACCAAATATTCTTCTTGCAGTTCTAAATCTCTTTCAAGACTCAAAAAATATTTACTGTATTTCTTTCCAGTTCCAAAGGTTATCTCCATTGTGCCAATCACCATGATCGAATGATGATCCTTCACTATGTTTTCAGCTAACATAGTTTCCTTTTCATTGGATTCTCTGAAATTTTCCATTTGTTGTCCTTCTTTACTTGCATAATTAACACATGAATTATTAGTATCGAAAATACAAGGTTCCAATGCCTCTTCCTCCTCTGGAAACATCTCAATATACTGCTTTGAGTTTTCATCTAACTCCTTTGTCAACACATCAGTATGCTGAATTAAATTCTCCATGAGACTGTCAGCTAGTCTCTCCTCCATATCATCTGTTTCAAGAATGTCTCTCCACTCCGGTTCACAATAATGAACTCCTTCAATTTGCTAAATCATTCTTACATCCTTATCCTCTATTTCTTGACTTTCATTCATGACAATTTCTTTGTCTTTCTCTTTCAGCAAGTTATCCTGAGTATAGATCCTCTAGTTTTCCAACTCTCTTCTTTGAAGATCTAACTTTCTATATAACTCAACAATTTCAATTGGGGTAGAACTTGGAAAATTTATACAGTTTTTCACAACTTCACTTGTTGTTAACCAATCATCAGATGACCCTTCTTCCTCTATTTCAATATTTTGTTTCATATTTCTATGAGACCCCTCTATCTCATTTTCTTTCTGAGATCTTGCTATCTCGATATTAATATGAACAGATTTCAGATTCAGCTCCTTCTGCTTAACAAGCTATAAAGCTTGTTCATCATCCTATGATGTACTTGCAATCATACAAAAATCATTAGTTTTAAAACCACAAGACCTTTCAGTCTCATTTTCTTCCTCAACCACCAATCTTTCACAATGTACTTCCTGGTTTCTAGTAGATCCTATTTGCTGTGGCTCAATTCCTTTGAGTATTTATTTTCCAACAAAGAAATATGTATCTGTTCAAGTTATTTGAACTTTTTCATCAGCTTAGCATTCCAATTCTTTTGCAATAGGTTCTATCTAACCCATTTCCTCATTCTCCATCCATGTATTTGGCATTCATTCCCTATCTCTTGTAGCCATCTTTATAGTACCTCCAGTTGTACTTTCATCACTACAATATCTCTTTCTCGATCCTCATCACTTATATTATCTTTGTGGCATTATTTATAACCTCTTCTCTGAGCCTCCATGGCCATCTTCCTCATGAGCTCATCAATGCTCAATTGGTGATCTACAACATAGCCTTCTCTTGTAGCAATATCCTTTTGCTACTCAATACCCTATCAAACTTCCTTTCTGAGCTTGAACTCTTCCTAGGTATTCTTTTGGTTCACTCTCTTTAACCTTCTCTTCCTTTGGCTGCTGCACTCAGTCACCTTCCTTCTTTCTACGAGTCTCTAATTGGATAGGTTCATTGCCATCATCATCAAAAAATTTGTCTTCATCTTGTCTACAACTAGAAGTCTACAATCACAATCTTCAAACCAAATTAAAATTATCTCACCTTCAAGATCTCTGCATGACCTTGTTCTCTTCATTCACTTGTACTATTCTCATGTATTTCTACAAATGCTTGTTACACATCAAATCTGTGTATCTGCTGCTTATCATATTTAATATCTAATATTCTCTTACTTTCTCCATCACACGTGCATTCTGTATAATTAAAAAAAAAAAAACTTTAACCTTCAAAAGAGCTTTTGCCAGCTCTGATACCAATTGACGCAACCTTGGTTGCGTTTACCCAAATCTACACATATAAAATACGTTTGTCAATTAAAACCCCAAATAAACCTCTAACAGAGGTGAGCTCATATGCGAAATCTTTTCCTTTTAATTACAATTATGTTTATCAACGATAATTAAATCCCACATTATGAAATACGAATTTACGAATTCTACTTTGGTTTAAAACCCAAAGTTTCCAACATATGTATGTTGGAACCGATAGCTATCAACCAACTCACCTTTTTTCCAACGATCTATCCGCACTCATCAAATCAACGTCAATCACATTTCAAATAACACGACAGTTAAAGGTTTCAATGTATGTGAAATGGGTGGTTTTATGGTGCTACGTGGCACCTTCTAAGTAGTGTCGCATCCTCACAAGAATTACCACCTATAGTGATAAAGCAGTGCGACTAAACCCACAGTTGTTTTGTAAAACTGTCTCTTCATTCCTCTGCGCCATCATTTAGGATTTATGCCTTCTCACAGCTTTATCTTTTTGTGTGATACATGCTTAATTCCAATCCTACTCTAGCAAATTCTCATCACAATTTCATGATTAAGGTTCATTACAGTACCTCATGTCTGCCATTTCATGGGTTTAACACTTTGCAACCTTTCTGTCTCTCGTTCACATAGATTGTCTCCATTACAACACAATCCATAATTTGAAGATTGTGTTTTTGTAATAATTCTATCTCCATTGTTTGCAAATGCAGTAAAACCCCAAATGGCTATCTGCAAAACATTGATACATCAAACCCAAATATGACATCAAGCTGTGGATCTCAGCATTCTTCATTAATTACTTAATTCACTGTTTATTACACAACATAATGTGTAAGATCTTCTTCACAATGCTTTATATAGTGTCAGCCCATAGAGAAATGCATCCAAGTGGATTTGGACCTCAATTTGAAAGGTCAAATTATTTTTTCCAGTGGCATCGATCCATTCTGTGATCAATGCTAATTCCTCGATATACGAAAATCACACAAAATTCAATAAATGAATATTTGGCCCTCAAACCACACAGTTTCATGAAACCATAGAAACTGCAGCTTGCATAAATAATGATCGAAATTCATTCGATTCTACCAAATTCACCCGCACACATATATAATGTACCAAACTATGATTTATCACACAATTATAAATTGACTTCCTCAATGCACACTTAATAACTCAGAAATCAAGTAATGATACACACACACACACACACACACACACACACACACACACACACACACACACACACACACACAACTTCTCCTCTCTGACCTGATTTTCTAATCAGTGGCCTCTATCTTCCTATATCCCGTAGGCTTACAATCCAAAATATACCTGTCTCTATATATCCCTCTATGCCTTTGAGGCTTATAATTTATAAAAATGGATTCTACAACCAATTCTGGTTTAGATCCATAACTTGCTCAACAAATTCCTAAGAATCCTCTCTCATCCACAAAATCATGGAATAAATTCCTAATGTAAGATTTACAATTAAAAACAAATCTTCCAATTCCTAATTCTCTCATGTTCTCCAACATTCGAGAAAATTTACAAATGCCTCACCAATTAAATCCTATTCTAAAATTCCTCTCATTAAAATCACTCAAACTCTAAACAAATTCTTTTAATTTGTTACATAAAAATCCAATTTCTTAGAAAATACAAGACCCCATATGTCTACTAATTATAATGAAATTTCTGAGTCAGATGCTTCTACATCAATATATAAATTAGATTTATAGATCGGATGACAGAGAAAAAATCAAATGATCATATATGTATGCTTAATGACATTCCTTCTTTTGATAATGTGCCAAAGTTTGATCAATACAAAGATCACTATGTCTCCCAATTGAAGCTAACCGTGTAAAGCAATTAGTAGCCAGTTTGGATAAGGAGGAAGTTCAGTTTAAGCAACATAAAGGCAAAGATCAACCTAAGTATATATGTGATGATAGTGATGAAACAAATGTAGAAAGTTCTGAAGTAAATGAAGGATTTATCCCCTTATATTTTACTTCATTCCAATTCATAAGAGAATTTTTTTCCATGATCAACAATCAACAACCTTTATGTGTTGATGTTGACAACAAAGAGTACAATGAAACTCTTGATCAGAATTCCCTAGTTTTATAATTGCAGGCATCAAGTTAAATTATGGTACATGATCAAATGAAACAGGGAAATTATTTACCTTTATGTTTTGAAACATCTCATATTTTTAAGGAAAATTTTAATAGTAAAACTGAAATAGAGAATGAGCAACCTGTAGAAATTTATGAGGTTTCATTAGAACCAACATATAATAGGTTGCAATAGTCTTTCCAAGTTTTTCATGATCCAATAGCTGATATGTTGGATGATTTGTGCAAACAAAGTTTGTCTCCATCAACTAACTGTGAGCTTCAATATCAAGGGGATGAAATTTTAATCAAGAATACATTTCCATTGTCATGCTCAACATAAATATCATTACAAGGCTTATCTGTAAATCTACAATTATCTCAGGACAGTTGTGGGTTAATCTGGCATGAAGGTAACAATAAATCTAAAGGTTTATTTTCATGGTAGGAGGACTATCCATAATATATTTACATTCTCTTGGATCACTTAAAACTTAGTACATATGTCTTGGAAAACATTCCTTCTCCAAAACAAGAGGAGATTGTACTGCCTTTTGATTTGCAGATTGATGAGAATTATGTCTTCAAGTACAAGACTGAAACTATAGAGTTGGAATCAGCGTTCAACCTTGAGGATACAACTGATGAAATCATCCATGATCAATTGGTCATTGAAGGCCCGAAAGCTAACATAATAAATCGTGTTTTTATTGATCCTATAGTAGACTACATGGAGGTTCTTTTCAGCTTAAGTGTTCAACCATGTTTTCACCATAAGGACCAGATCCATCAGCAGTTGCCATTACATGTTACAACTTTGATTTTGTGGACAAATAGTCAAATTTTCCTTTTGATCATGCTAACAGGCAGTCAAGCAGTCCACTTGTTTTAGCATCTACTTGAATGGCTCCATTAGAATTTTTGTATTACTTTATTCAACATGATATTCAGAAGTATAGGTAGGTAGTAGTGTGTAAATAAGCTAAGTGATTTGAGCATTTTTCCAAGCATTCTTTCGAGATTCAGTTTCAGATTTTAGTTCAATGTGTTTTAGATTTCATTTTGCACAAAGGTTTGGATTTCAGTTTGAGATTTTTAGTCACAGAGGTTTTAGGGCAGAAACATGTTACAAGCTTGGGATCAACCCAATGGATCGGGCTACTAGTCTACGGTGTTCTTGGCACCTCACAAGGAGAGTGCCATGCCCGACTGAAGCCACTATTTGGGTCCTATACTTTATATGATCTCAAGGTGATTGAGTATTTTATCTCAGATATTTGATATTGTAAATAATAATCCATATTGTAAATTATTTCCAAAAAAGGTTAAAACCTTAAGAAAAGTAAAAAATATGCTTGAAGTAAAAATGCAACATTAGAGGATAATTAAGTATGTTTAGATTAAATTAATCACATCATTTAAATGTGATTATATAAATTGTAATAAGGATTGGTACTATAGGTTTGATTCTATCATAAAGGGGTAAGTGATAAAGAATGGTTTTATCATAAGTTTCGAAGTCCATTATTTGTCGGGAGCATGAATAAATATGTTTGATTCATTCAAATACTTATCCAAAGTTTTCAACCCAAAACAAAAGCCACTCCCCAACAGACTTATCGCTATCGTGCAATCACAAAATTACTCTACCAACATCCATGCTACCCGCATCCAATTGCGATTGCGATGGCGATTTGCTATTGTGAAATGCAATTGCGATTTGAAATTGCGAATTGAAATTTTGATTTGTGATTATGATTTGTGATTGTGATTTCAATTACGAATTGTGATTGCAAATTGTGAATTGCATTTGCAATTGACGATTGTGAATTGTGATTGCAATATCCTCAATGTGATATCCCTGATACGATACCACCACTGCGATTGCTATGGACCCACCTTGAATGCAACATCTTATCCCGTCACGCTATCACAAAATCATTTTTCTAAAGTCCATGATCCAAGCTCTGTCTGGTGATTTTGTTTTGTGATAACCCGCAACTATCTACCTCATAATCTCCCTGCTCCTCGATCAGTGACCCTCGTTACCCTTCGGCCCCCCTTATCCATCTTAGCTTTACTGTTGGGGTGGAAGGGGGGGGGGGGGTTTGAAATAAGATGCTTTACCGCCGGACCCACTACTAAGTGGCCTCCCCTGCAGAGTTTGCACCCCCTCTGGTCCAAACCACATACCATCTAACACCCCCAAAAACCACTTTCCCCTCATTTTTAATACTACAACCCTACCCGTTATCCTCTGCCATTACCACCCTTCCACACTGCCTATCTATTACCATTTAAATCATTTCCCAGTTTATTTGTTGAGAATTCAATTGCCATCGAGTGACTGTTAATTCAATGAACCCATGCCATTTACAATGGGGAAATTTTTTTTTTTCTATATAAACTCTGCCAGCTATAGGATTGAAATAGTATTTCAGAGGCAGTTATCACATCAGCAAGCACACGCAGTCAGCAGTTCAACCAGCACACCCCATGAATAGGCCTCTTCTACAAATTTTTCCTCCAAAACAATGCCAACATTCGAGATCATTGTACACCTTGCCTATTATTTTTCAACAATTTGATTTTATTTTTTGATATAACACTAATAATACATTGTCGGTTGAGACAATGGTTCTGTAAATCATTTTAATTTAGAATTAGAATAATTAATTCATCATTTGAGGTAATAGTGGTTGGGATTTGTAATGAGGAAGACTACCATTCATTGTAAAGCTGTTCATTGAGTTCAAGTGACCAATTGCAAGTAATACAAGACCAACTGTTTTATGATTCATGTGGTGTATTCATTGGTGATTTTTTTCTTCTGTAATTGTGTTATTTCACTGTTTTTCCTTTCTCTGTGTATCAAAAAAATCTTAATTGTAAAAAATATAGTGTGACGAATAGGACATGTTAATTAGAACACCTTATTCTAGTTGCTTTTGCAATTTATATGTTTTCTACTGAAGTCAGATTGAAGAATACTTAATTTATTTTCAATCTCTACTAAAACTCACTTTTCTTCCACTTCCATAACTCATTTAAAAACCTTAAAGGATCCAGTTAATGCAACTTAGCTTTCCATGTTTCACTCAAGCTTGATACTTCTGCAAATTGATCACCCCAAGCCTCTTTGACTTCATTTCCCAATGACCTTCCCTTGATTTTCCAACCAAAACAATTCAAAAACCAAAATATAAGCCCCTTAAATAGCTTAAAATTTCCAAGAAAACAAAGCTAAAATTTACATAGAGATCCATCTCTAAAGTTGGAAGGGCCAGATCCTAGCTTCCAAAGCGGTTTTGATGTTACCTCTGGGTCTCTTCCCTTAGCCTTGAGAAATTATGGAGTGCTAACAACAAGGATCAAGGTATATATGATATGAGAGAAATGTTTGTCATTTCCTTGCCACTCACTCTTCTAGCTTACATCGGCGCACAATGACTACACGCTAGTAAGTGGGTGAGGTATATATATAAACTTTAATAATTTGAGGTAAAAGTATTAAATTCATAGTGCCATATTCCTCCAATATTTCATTCCATCTTAAGAAGACTAAAGTACTTTTTCTAATCTCAGTGACATATTGCTTAGAAGTGCTCACATGAGACAATCTATTGATTCTGTGGGCTAAGGGGAAAAAATGGTCTATGCTTGAGTTTCAAGGGTTTGTACATATTGTGGTTGTTTCTCAGCCACCACTTCTTGGTTGGGGCTTTCTTCTACTGTCAAGGATGGTTCAGATAGTAGAGAAGAAATATATTTCTTTTTTCTATGGAGTCATGATCATAAGGGGGCTTCAAGAAAAGGATGTGGAGTATTGACCCTTCCTTTGTTGCATCAGGGTCTAAAGAATCTCAAAGCCTGCTAACGATGTCCATCGGGTTCAAGATCTATTTATTTTTAGGACAAAGTGATGGTTGCACATTATAAGGTTATTTTTCGAACTCCCTGTTACCTATACTTTGATTTATAAGGTTTTCTCTGTCTCATGGGTGGCGGAGACAATGGAAAATACATTTCTTGTGCAAAAATGGATGTATTATCCACAAAGAGTTCTAAATCACTCTATGGGGTAATCACAACATGTGCCTCTAGCCGCGATGGAGTAGAATATTTTTCATATTTTTATAAATAATATGAATGAGAAGCCTTGTTCTCTCTAGACTAGAAAATTTTCCTCTATCATTTTTTTAACGTAGATCATTGAGAATAATTGGGGGTTTATTGAAATTTCCCATAGTTTGCAATATCAAGGGAAAGTGATCCAATATTCTTCATAGATCCAATGCTATAAGATCATTTAATACAAATCCAACCCTTGATACCATGGGATTGTTTCTGGATGCCCCATAAAAATTTATATTTACCACTATGGTGGGGGTATCCTAAGGAATGGTGACTGCTTTGATAAGGGAGGTTGATTGGTATGGTTTTTTAAAAGAATTCAAAAGATTTGTCTCCTTTGGTTGTTTGCATATTTTAGCTAGAGATGTTTTATCTGATTCAACCAAAGCTTATTTTATCTGGACCAAAACCTTTTCAACCATGTAGATTTTTCCTTCAAAAGTTATGCCAATTTGGTTTTCCTATGTGTATCTGATAGGTTAATGCACTGAGATCATCATCCCATTATTTTATAAGCAACCAACTATGAAAAATGAAGCACAATATAAATTCCATTGATGATTGAAAACTTGATCCATGCATCTACTCATGTTGGGATCTATTTAGTTTGTGTAAATAGTATATTACTCTATGGATTTTAGTTGGGAAACAGAGAACGATGTCAACTTAAAGGCCCTAAATCAATAAAAAATGTGTATTATACTTACCACAAGGTTATTTCCAAGTTCATACCTAAGATACTTGGACAATAAGTGCGGATTTATGAGGCAAATAGAATGAAACTTTACTGTAATGATTTTACAATATATAAATATACCTTTTCCTGTTATATTGATATCCTTTGCTCTTTGTGCGGTAATATTTAATGAATTTGATTAGTTTCATTCTAGTATAGTGATTTTTACCAAACCCTTGTAGGGTGCATGGGTTTTTCACCATTTTCGGAAGGGGGAATTAACTTTTCTGTAAAATTCATTAATAGTAAATGTAAAGCCACACCATAAAGACACATGGTTTAATTATTCCAAAGAAAATATTTTCAATTTAGTTTTGTATTATGATCATTTAGCATTTTCCACCTCCTACCATTGTTTATGAAGTGGTTTCCTTTCCCTTAAATAAATCCCCTGTTGCAAATTTTCATCATGTGTGTGCCAAATATTTCTAATCTCATTCAAGGAGAAGATCGAGTGTTGTCTTTTATTACATTAATTTTCTCTTGTTTTCCACATATACATTCTCAGGTGGGATGTTTCTGGTTTCATTGAAGTTGAATATATGTTCATATCTCTTCTGAGATAAATGTTTTTGGTTTCTTTGTAAATCTGTGAGTTAATGAATATCTGAAATCCTAGTTTGTCTAGGGTAATATAGCACATTGTGATAATGTGGTTTGTTTATCTATTGTTCTCATGAGGTTGTAAGGTTCTAAACTATCATATTTCACAAGAAAGAGTTTGATCCTATTTTGTTTTCTTGGTCTCTTTTTTTCTCGTCTACCTGTGTTGTTTTCTAAGATTTAGCAGTCATATCAGTTCACATCTTTACTCAGATTTATGCTCATTTATTTTAATCCAATTATGTTGATGTATTTGATACACTATTTTTGTTTTACAGGTTTTCATAACCATATAAGTGACAAAACTCAACACCATGCCACCAAGGAAGGATTATGAGTTCAACTCTCTTCCATAAACCAAATATTTGTGTTGCAGGTTTCTTTTTTAGTCCTTCAAATATAGCAGTCCTACAACAACAGAACAACATCCAGATGAAGATTGCGCTCTGAATTTGATTTTGAAATCCACTGGATGAGCATCAGAACAACACTGAAAATGGTAACATTGGGTATGATTTGTGCAAAAAATTGTTGATTTAGTATAAAATTCCTGGTCTAATATAGGTGCCCCTTATTCAAATTGCTACTAATATGCTGATAAAATAGTTGACATGATGAAGTCACATACCTTTTGCTAATTCTTCCTTAATCAATTTAAGAGAGAGGGTGAGAGTTCTTAAAGTTTTTTTAGTGAAATTTTTAAATTTTTAAATTTTATATGTATACAAATAAAATCCATATAATGAATACTTTTTTTGGAAATACATATTACATATCATAACAAAAAGAAAAAAATTGTACTTCAAGAATCATACATCATGAATCCAAGGGGTGGCCATATTGGTTTCCCCTCCTTATATAAGCAATTAGAGCTACCATGGTTGCTTTGCTATGATATCGAGAGAGCCTACATCTTTTATAATATCCCAATCTTGGATGAGATCTATGTCACCCACTGCGATTTGAAATGTTGATACTTCCAAAAAATGGAACAAATTAGGTCCCCTGTGAAAGGTTTCTCGACAAAATCCTTTGTACTAGGGGATGCAATCTATTATGATTGTGTCCTCCATACTATTGCATGTTCATCAGATCATTCAAGTACTATGTCCAGTGGAAATCCATGCCAAAAAAGTGTTAGTGCACAATTTGTTGGAATGATGGTAGTATTTACATGTGATCATTTATGGAAAAGTGCCTTCATTAATTGTATCACTAGGTTATGGCTTAAGTGTTGACCTTGTGAACAATATTTAACATTATTTTGGGGGACTTAGGTTGGCCCAAGCATCTGTGTAGGACCATAAATAGCCTCATGGAGCTAGATTCCTGACCTCATGAGTTGTGCATAAATACATAACTCATGCCTCATTTGTAACATCATCTTGTATTGATCTTGTGAGTGATTCTTTAGCATAAAAGCATGATTCTTTACCCTACATGCAACATATATTTCTAGTCCATGGGTTCAATCACTCTCTCTTTCATGCACATTATTATTTATATGATCTAATCTTAAGTAGTGATGTTATCTATCTTAAGTATTCTTCTTGGTTGGATTAGGGTTTGTGAAATTTTTCATTGTAGATGTGTGACTTCCTTCAAAATTTCTTGCAATTGGCATGTTCTTCCCAATTTGGCTAAAAAAATCATTGACAAAAGTGTCGACAAATTCTTTATGGAAATTATTCATCAAACATGTCAAATATATTGGTGAATTGGCTAGGACTTGGGAGAAAAAGCATGACAATTAATTCATACCTAATCACCTAGTAAAGTCTTGATCATATCCCTTCCCTATCTTAAAGGTTGTTTTAAAAATGTCATTGAGGTTGATTGGAATTTTATGGTAGTATGAATTTTAGTCTATTTTAATGAAAAAATTGGTTTCTTGAAGCCAATCCAAGTGGTAGATTGATTTGAGAAATAGGCTACCAATTTTTGATGTGTTGTTCAAGGGTCAATGGTCAATAGAGAATCACCATGAGAAAGGGCTATTAAACTACCCCAAGAAGATGCCCTAGGTTTGGATTAGCACTTTGTTAATTAATTAGAAGGGGTCATTTTCTAAAGGGAAATCACATTTGAGGATTTCCAATGGCCCTTCTGCCATTCTAAATAATAGGAGTCACATTCACCATAGGACTCAGGAGTACTATTTCCTAGGAAAATTTCCAAACACTTCAACACTTGTCTTGCAAAAGGGCATTGGAGGAGGATATGAGCGTTGTCTTCATTTATCAATCATGCCTCTCTTGGGATATATCCATCAGGGGCACTTTCTTTTAACTCCATTTTATTATGAGACTCTTAAATATGTAGGACTATGGATACCTGTGTGACTTAGAGGTTCTCTTAAAAAGTAAGAAGTTTTTAGGTAAACTCTAAATGCGAGGATTCACCCCCCCCCCTCTCGGTATTTTTCCCGGCCAATTGGTATTTGATTAAGGTCGTGCAGAAGCTTGATCGCTTGATGGAGATCCGTCGCAATGAGAGTCATGAAGGAGTATTTTCTCTAAAACCACACTCCTATTCAATGGAAGTAATGTTATATTGGAAGATACGAACAAAAGCATATTTACCAAGGTCTTGGTGCGAAGTATGGGCAATCGTGGAAGAGGTTATGAGTATAAGGCAATTATTCCCTGCGATGCGAGCGAAAGGAAGAGATATGAAATCAATGCCAAAGCGATCAATGCTTTATTAGGAAGCATGTCTGAATCAGAATTTGTTAAAGTGATGCAGCTAAATTCAACAAAAGAAATATGGGACAAAATCATTCTAAGCTATGAAGGAGATACAAAGGTAAAAAGTGCAAAACTCCAAACTCTTAGAATTGAATATGAAAATTTAAGGATGCATAGTGATGAGAGTATTGCCAGTTTATTTTTACGTCTAGATAATATTGTAAATCGTATGAGAAGTTTGGGTGAAACCATAACCGATACTACTCTGGTGGAAAAAGTCTTAAGATATTTGACTTCAAAATTTGAGTCAAAAGTATCGGCTATTGAAGAAAGGCAAGATCTGAAAAATCTTACTATTGTTCAACTACACGGTATTCTAACTGCTTTTGAAATGAGAAAAGAAGGTCCCTCTCAAATCAGAGAAGTTTCCTTTAAGGCATGTGCAAAAGGAAAAGAAAAGGAAGTTGTCAAGGAATCAAGTTATATATCAGAAGAAGAAGAAGAAAATTTTGTGAGAAGACTCCAACCAGGTACTGGAAGATTCAGAGGTAAGCTTCCCTTCAAGTGTTTTGCTTGTGGAAGAGTTGGTCATTATGCTGCTAAATTTCCTTATGAAGAAAATCATGATAAAGGGAAACAATTTGAAAAGGGAAAGAGTTATTATACAAATGAAGATAATGATGAAGTGTCAAATGAGGATGAAGAAGATTCTGACCAAGATCTGCAAGTGCTCATGGCAAGGAAGCAAAAGAAGAGGGCAACTCAAGGGAAGAAGATATCTCAGAAAACATGTACAGCAGAAAATGAAGAAGATGAAACAGGTATTGATTGTTGTTCTTGTGATTCACTTTCTTGTGCATGCAATGGTGAAGATAGTGAAAATAATGTTATGGATCTAGAAGAAGTTCTCAAGATTAAAGTTGAAAATCAACAAAGACTATTTAATGAGAGAGAATATATCTACAAAGATATGATCTCTAGAATGAATGGACAGATAAACAAGTATCAAAGGTTGTACGATGAAGTAACCAATCATAGTGAAGGACTTGAAGTAGAAATCATCTCTCTGAAAGAAGATCTGGAAAAATCAAATAAGAAGAATGAAGAACTTCTACAAACATTTGAAGAACAAGAAAATGGGTTGAAAGAAGAGATTTTAGAATTGAATGATCAAGTAGAAGAAGGAAGAAGGGTCGAAGAAAGTATGAAGAAGCAATGCCAAATATTGGAGGTTGAGGTAAACATTTTAAAAGGTAAATTAGAAGAAAAAGATAAACTCTTGAGGTTTCAAGATAGTACTAAGATTTTGGACAATATTCTTAGTAGTCAAAGGTCTCCTTCTGTTAAATTTGGTCTTGGTTTTCATGAAACTGTTAAAGGAGAATCTAGTTCACAAGGAAGTGCTAAAGATTCAAAGGATATCAATGCAAAACTTGAAGTGTTGAAAGAAACAAAAGGTCACCAACAATCTTGAACTCTCAAAAGAGATCATTCCCTCCTTTGATCAATAATATTGAATGCTTTAAATGTCATAATTATGGGCATGTTGTAGCCAATTGCAGAAGCAGATTGTTTCAGTCATAAACAAACAGATTCTACACTTGCCCAAGTACTCGGGTTTTCTTTAAAGGGTATTGTTTTTCATCGACAAAGTTTGGTCATAAGTAGGCCGGTGCAATGAAAGAAAAGAAAAACACATTATGATCCCTATGCTTACTTTTCTGGTCACACAAGATGTTATGCTTGTAACAAGTATGGACATGTAGAAAAAGAATGCAGGATGAATAGATCTGAGAAATTGGATAATTTTCAGCACACAATAAGAAATTTCAAGCAAAGCTAGAAAAGGAAGGAGGACCGGTCAAAAACGTAGGGGATAATAATCCTACTGCAATCTTCCACTTCTAAAGCTTACTTCTCATAAAGATTGCAGGGGTGATGTGAGATACATTATAGGATTCAGTAATGTATCATCACAAGGGGAGCAATGTATGGTGATTCCCATGGTTGGTTTGGTAATTCTGGATATGTTTATTTCTAACAGCGCATCTGATGTGAAGAAGACAGGTACAGGTGGCATAAGTTCAGGGGGAGATGGAGTTGTGAATTTTTCTGTACTTCACTTCCTATATGTGGGTTTCATAAACTAAAGTCGCGTATACACGCGAGTTCCAATGGAGACAGAAGCGTATGCTTTTCAGTTAAGAAAAAAGTGAGATGGCTCAAGAATAGGAGCACAGTTTCAGGGGGAGCATTAGCCTTGCTAAGAGTAATGCATTGTTGGCATTATGATGGTTCTTAAATATGATATCTCTCTTGAGGTCTTTTTGGTATTGGTTATAAAAAAGTCATATTTGTAATTTGATGAAAAGGTTATGTTGAGACCTATGATGTAAATTGTAATATTCAGTCATGAAAGGATTTGTTCAAATTTGTAAAACCCACTTGGTTGGATAGTTGAGTCAAAATGTGTAAATCCACTTGGTTGGGTACTTGAGTCACATATGTAAATCCACTCGGTTGGATCATTGATGTAAGTATGATTCCTTGGTGATACGAAAGGTCATAGAGTCATGTACTTCATTGAAAAATATGTTTTGAAGATTCAGCGTGAAATCAGGGGGAGCATGGTAACTTCAAAGCACATCAGACCTACAGAGCTCTTCTTTCTACCTGAGAAGAAAAACCTTGTTTTGGTTTTGATCCACCCTTTGCCCTTGATTTCATAGGGGGAGAGTATCATGGTGTTTGAATAGGGGGAGAGTATCTATCTGTTGTGGTGATCAAACACCATCATGGTTGCCATCAAGTCCAAAGGGGGATATTGTTGGCAATATGATGCAATGAGTTGTCTTTGGATGGCAACCTACTTGATGAAGTTGTCCTTGATGGAATCCTACTTGATGAATTGCCTATGATAAGAAATATATGTGTTAAATATGTAAGGATGATGTATCTACTAATCAGCTCAGAAGTAACAGAAGAAAGGAATTCCAGTAAGTGCCAGAGTAATGATGAATAAAGCATGTCACAAAGCATACGTGGTTTTGTAAAGGCGAAGTAGCATATGTACGCGGAAAAGTACGTACCAAGTAGCGTATGCCTATTTGTGCTCTAAATTTATAAAACCAGGGGACATAACCATGGTATTGGCCCATAGTATTGAGTGCTAGATTATCTATTTGATCCCGTCTAGGAATACCATCAGCAGTTGAGTGGTTTTGACCCATGGTAGTGATAAAGGATAA